>JAKSZP010010775.1:0-120913 GCA_022478985.1 Massospora cicadina | reverse complement strand
CAGCAGATCCCACACCCTCTTAATAAGTCAATAGTAATATTTAAAATATAAAGGCTCAAAGTTTGGATTGCTTAGTAAAGTCTGAATTAGGTAATATAAGCTATCAACCTATCAGATCTCTCAAACTCACCTTCCTTGGGCTGGAATAGCCAATTGAGGGTTGGGAGCAGGAAGGTCTAGTCTATTAGGTAATGATTTTAAAAAATTGACCCAATCAATAGGCTAGAAAATTTTTACACTTGGTTAGAACCTCTCTGACCCTATAAAAGGGATCAGTTTCTATGGTGTCACATGTACCAAACTAGAAGAGGCTGGGGGAGGAGCCTTCAATGAACTTCCTGAATTTTTCTAAAGATTTGGTGCAATCCAACCACCCAAACTCAATTTTTTTGCCCAATTATTATTAGAAGTGTTATCCCAATTTGAGAGGTTCTACCAGGAATCAACCAGGGTATTTTGGCCAATATTTATATTATTTTCCTCTGAAACACCATTATCAATATATCAAACTTATAATTGTCTGACAGTGGTAAAATGATTTTTTATAATAATACTTTCAATTTCACCTATCATTGCTAAAAAGTGAAAACTTTTCCATTGGATATATGCTATGAGAATGCAAAGTTTTATTAAAATCAGTTCTTTAGGTTCTGAGTTTACTATGGACAAACCTAGGTTCTCTTAAAATTTATTGTATAAATAATTGATAGATGATTGATTTATATAGATAATGGCTAATTGACATATTGAATCTGATTTGGGGAAAGAAGGGGTTGAGTGTGAGTCAAATTTAAAATTTTATTACTTGTTTGAAGCTAATTTAGGCTTTTTAGCCTCCCTTGGAATGCGGGTTAAAATCAAGATTGGCTATATTATTATTGCAAAAAATCTTTTTCTACAATAACTTTATCTTTTTAACCTATTGTTACCAAATAAGGTGAATAACAGCATCGGGTACCTGCTATGAGTGTTCAAAGTTTCATCAAAATTTTTGTGGTAATTTTTGAGATTACCGCAAATAACCTAGGCCCCTAGAACTTTATTTATAAGAATAAAAATAAACAAACAGAAATTGAGTTTTATACATATGGATTTTAGATTTTAGGTTATACTCATAATTTAAAGTAAAACTTGTTTAGATATATTAAACCATGCAATGTATTGGCGATTAAGATCTTTATAGATTAGAAATGATACACCAAAGACAAATATAAAGTTTATTCGAGGCAGTTATTTTAATTTTTGGCACCACAAATATGAAGTTAATTTATATATTTAGTCAAGGCTCTCAGATAAACAACAAAACACTTCATTGTCAATTTATAAATAGAGGCCAACTTAGGATAATCAACAATAAAACTAAAAGCCAAATTTATACTTAATGATACTGTGATATCAAAACAATACTTAAATTAAAAATTAATATTAGATATTATTTATAACGATAAATTATAAGGTAGAAATCATCCAATTTATAAATAGGTAAATTGGCATGCTAACATAAATTAGGATTTGAAGGATATAAGATAATAGCATGAAAATAATAATGTATCCTTAATAATTGGGATGAAAATATTTAATAAGAGATAGATACAATAATATGAGAGTTGATATCAAATAAAATTAAGCTCAATAAAAATCAATGCACATTAGATTACCTTGGGACGACACTTGGGTGTAGATGGGTTGGGGATAGGAGTGGGGGATTGGTCAACAACCTCGAGGTCAAAGCAAGTGTTGTATTCCTCGCCCTTTGGATTTCTGTCCCAATGCCAATTCCATACGAAGGAGTAAATACCAGGTCTCCAGTTGGAAGGGATCGTCCAATACGCCCAACAGAAGGTGTTGACATTATTAGTGTTCATGCAATTGGAACTGGTGGCAAAGACGTGGGACATCAGATGGGTCTGATCATTCTGTTCGCTATATTGTACCAGTTCTTTGTCGGGAACCCCATAACCCCAGACATGAAATTGGGTTTCAGGAGCTAGATGGTTATCCATCTCATACCACAGTTTAATTGTCTCCCCTGGCTTAACTTTGGCCATGGGGAATTGCTCCGAGTATGCCTTTTCTTGGGTGGGACAGACATTTGCCGTATGAACCCGATCCAATACTGAGTATGTGAAGAGCGTATTGATATCCACATTCATACGTCCTGGATAAGCACGCGGATAGCCAACACAGTACTGGTCGTAGAATTCACTGGCGAAGAACTGCTCGGGCCCAAGATACTCTGTATCGCTTCGCCCAATGCAGTCGAGCCAACTATGGGCTCCAACTCCTAAGGTAATACTGCCTACTATTGCCAAACCGAGCATCTTAATGGATCACATCCAAGTGCGCGTATTTATATTATATTTGATAAACTTTCTGAACCGTTATGTAAGTCCGTTAGACCCACTCTTTCTAAAACAGTTAGATGATGCTAAGCCTTACCCCACTAGATTTATTATGTTACATTGCCATCTATGGTACTTCAATTATGCGCTTATATTCTTTCCGTTTTGGGCATACTCTTTATCCATTCTCATTAATTTCCATTTTTTTCTCTAAAATTTGCTAATCGCTTCTGCTGCCAAGTAGATATTTCCGACATTTCATGAGGAGCTATGCGTATCATAAATCTCCCGAGTTTCGGTCAAGGCGTTTTGGTAATTCTGACATGGCGAATTTTTCAACCAGAAAGTGATAATTTAAAACATTGGACATAAACGCAACCTTATTTATAAAACTAGCAGTCTGATAAAATAGATTCAAGTTTCCAACCAAACTATTTATCGGAGCTTTAAAGAAGATTTATAAAAATGAATAGGTTCTGATTTGATTTGATTGGGTATTAATTTATGTAGCTTGTTTGATCGCCTCTCCTTTATTCAAGTTTATATGCTATGATTCAAATATAAAATCTACCGACTAAACCGAGGCGTCTAATAGGTTAAACATTATTTTTCGTTCAAAGCCGTCCACCCTTTTTCGCTAAAGTAATCTTTGACTAGCTCGACTTTGCTCTTATTTTATTTTTATATTTTACTAGCCGTTTACCCGTGCTTCGCTAAGGTGACTATAAAATTAAAGATTTTCAATCTTAATTTAGATTTTATATTATAGACAAACAAAACCACTCAGCCAAATCCAATTGCTCAATCGAATCAACCAAAAACCACCAACCACTTAGGCAAACCTAACTGAAATTATTAAAACAACCAATAACTAATCACCCCTCAAAGCTAAACTGTGTCCTATCGATTCAAACAAAAGCCATCAACCACTCGGCCAAACAAAAAAACCTATCGAATCAATCAAATGACACCAACCTGCTACCCGAAACATCTCTTTGTACTTAAAATCATTGAGCAAGTGACATATCTTCCAAACAACTAAATCAACTTCGACTTAACTTGCCAAAGTAAATTATTAATTAGGTGAACCAAATTAGGCAGGTTTTTAAAATTTATAAACCTAACATCCAGATACCCATGCTTCGCTACAGTATTTAAAGTTTATCAGATGATAAGCTCACATTGTAGCCTATAAGCTGTGCCAGCACTACCCTCGAGCCACTCAGACCAATAGCTCCACTGTTGCTCTCGTGGCTGGTGAGTTGATTATCCCAACTACTTAATCTACTTAAACTCTAATACTGATTTTTGTTGAGTTTCAGGTGAGCAATTTGGTGAATTATTAGATAATATTCACCAATTCTCACCCACTCACCCAAATAAATTAAACTTATCAGACTTGATTAGCTTCAGATGAGCAAATTGGTGAATTATAGATAATATTCGCCGATTCTCACCAACTCACCCAAATAGATTGAACCTATCATACTCGATTATTTCAGATTTGATCTTATTTGCCAATTCTCACCCATTCACCCAAATAGATTAAACTTATCTGACTCGATTAGCTTCAGGTGAGCAATTTGATGAATTATTCAATATTTGTCAATCTTCATCCGCTCGCCCAAATAGATTGAACCCATCAGGCTTGATAATTCCAGATTCGATATGATTCACCAATTCTCACCCACTCACCCAAATAGATTGACCCTATCAGACTTGAAGGTTTCAGATTTCAGTCAGTGAATGAAATTTTTTTATTAAGTAGATTCGAGGTGGGCCGACCTGAGGACGATACCGCACCGATTAGGGAGTGAAGAAAATGGGAAAGGAGGATAAAACCCGGAAAACCTCCATGCGCGGCGTATGATAGGCCAGGAACTCCATGGACCACCTTTGCTATTCGCTATCTCGGTTCGGGGTATTGGTGCGCAAAACCAACACAGTCAAAATCGTCCCCTACCCAAAGTCCATTACCGGGATCGAACTCGGGAGGCAGTGGTAGAGGGTCCATACTCTACCACTGGGGTATTCTCCCCTGACTTTGCTCTTATTTTAAAATCTGCGTATTTTGGTGGGTTGGAATATAGTTTCTTAACATGTATATTTTTTAAAACCTGCAAGAATATTTTGAAGTGGTTGTTAATATTCTCCAATTATATTGTGAAGTTTAGTGTCAAGTTTCACCTACCTGGCGCCAGTATGAGTTGCTTTTTATATTGCAGGGTAAATATGAAATAATCGATGCATTAGTATTGCTGTCACTAAGTTGATGTAACAATTATGTCTTTAAAGTTTGATGGATAATTATTTGCCACACATTCAGTTGCTTATGATGTCATCATTAACTTCCTTAATTGATGTATTAGCATACTTGTTAAGCTGATATCGTATGAATTTTCTAATTTTATTCGAGGTGGGACGATCTGGGGACGATACCGCACCGATTTGAGGGAAATCGAATGAATGGCAAAGGAGGATAAAATCCGGAAAACCTCCATGCGCGGCGTATGATAGGCCAGGAACTCCATGGACTGCCTTTGCTATTCGCTATCTCGGTTCGGGGCATTGGTGCGCAACGCCAACACAGTCATAGTCGTCCCCTACCCAAGGTTCCTCTACCGGAATCGAACTCGGGGAGGCAGTGGTAGAGATCCCTTTCTACCACTGGGGTATCCTCCCCTTATCATATGAATTCTTAATTATATCTTTAAGGTTATTATAATAGTCAATTAGTTCATTTTATAAAACCTTACTGGTTGGTGCAGAAATATGGAAACAATGGTGATTCTAGTCTGCAATTAATCTACTTCCAACTAGCTTTATAATTTTATGCCTTGCAACTATCATCTGGCCAGCCCTTAATTTATCTAGGTTTCTTTCACAATTGAAGACATAATCCTTGTATCAGTTTTAGACTCAATATCTTTTTCCCATGCAATGAAACAAGGCCCAAAACTTTTAATTCTACTGTTTTGTTTAATTTAGTATCTATTTGGGCTTTTTCTCGGATTCTAGTCAATTCAGCTATATATAACTCAATTGATAGTATTTCCTATAATGTCCTATGCTAAAGACAATAAAGGTTGTAAGATATATCCAACTCCTAAGAAATGACAATCCTGCAAAAAAACCTGTTATGTACCTTATCTAAATTATACAATAAGTTTTTACTGTTTAAATAGGCTTGATAATATTACTTTTAAAAGCTGCCTGGTCCATTTTAGTAAAATATCCGAGTTAATTTTTGTTTTATTGTATACACTTCCAATGCCCAGGAGATTGAAGTAAAGTAACCATGGGTATAATTATAAATCACCGCTATTTGTATTTAAAAATATTTAGATCTGCTGCAACAGAGGTAGGATTGTTATTGAAAATGAGGAATCTTTGGTTTTTTGATCCGCAAATTTTCCAAGTAAATTTTGTAATTTTATGCCTTGTGACCATCATCTGACCAACCTATAATCTATTAGGTTTCTGTGCCACAATAGAAGTTATATAATTCTTGAATTACTTCAATATTTTGATGCATGTTTTCCTTTACAATAGAACATGTCCTGTAATGAAATTAATCTACATTTTGTTTAAGTTAAGTATCTATTTTAATTTGCTAAAATGTTGGCCCCTTAGGTTGTTTCACAAACCTCATTTCCTAATATCTTAAATTGTCTCCTTCTCAGTACACAAAGGTTTTGGGCTATTTCCAACTTCTAAAATAATGTCTGCCTGTTTCAGGCTAATACTAGATGGTCATGGCGCAGTTATTGGCCAGGTGTAATTCCAACAAAGCCTATGTAGCAAGATGTATGCAGCTTAGATATATTTAACTTAAAGAAAGGTGCAGAGGTACTATTTGGCTAAGTAATGCATTGGGACTCAACCAACTAAAATGGTAGTTCTGAGGTCCCAAGGATATTACGGTTTCCTAATTTACAGGTGCAAGAGGTTACTTTATCTACAAACTAGGTAGAATTAAAGTAAGTTGGAAAGGCTAAGAATAGAAAAGAATAATCATGCATACTCAATTAGAGCTTGGAGCAGATCTTAATGGTTTGTTATTCCAATTTAACTAATAATGCTACTTAAACATTCATATTTTAACTAAACAGTAATACCAGACCCTTATTAATGTAGCCTTGCGGCGCACCACATCCCAATATATGATATAAAAAATAAATCTTGGTGTACTAAATAATTAAATAGAACTCAAGGTCAAGGCTACACCCTTAATGGGGCAAAGTTGGACAGTTTGATTTATTTAAATTTATTCAATTTATCCAAGGTGGGTCAACCTTGGGACAAATATACACACCGAGAATTTTTCTAGCCAGTACAGGTTTCGAACTCAAAACCTGCACTTAGGGTGGAAACAGTTTGATTTATTGCAGCACATTTAAAATCATTGCCATCCTGTTATATTCAAGCTTTATTGGTTAAGATATAAATTGTTAAATCTAGTAATTTTTTGACAGGGATAATTTAATTAAAAATATCATATTATGTTACAGCATTTTTATCTTTAAATAATATAATAATCAGACTATTGCTATTCCAGATTATCATACTTCTAATTGACTTAAATACAAATTCCGTTTTTAGCTCTTTAATTAAATGTTTATACTTATAAACTCAATAGTAACAAAAACAAAAATGCTATGGTTTTAATCTAGTCTAATTTTTATTTATCTAAGTGGAATTCACTATGACTATTCTAAAAATATAATTTTTGTCAGTATGAGGCTCAACCCCTTCAGCTTAACATAACCTTACACCATCAGGACAAAGAAGGAACCTAAACCCCAAGTGCATTCTATGGCACAGAAGAAGGATCTAGATCATGTGGTGGATGAGCGCTGGAGGACAGCTTTCAACTAGGCAGATGACCCAGTTTCTTATACTTCCACCCCAACTCTCCTAAAGAAGATCAACAACCTTGTAAAAGAGATTGTTCAGGCTAAAAAGCACCCACTGACGCCCCTTCCCAAAAATCCATCATGCCTGTCTCTTCCCACATGGCACTCAAAACAGTTAATACTATGAATTTTAGCCCAAAATGGGTATCCAGAGCCTCCTGAGTCACAAACTAATTAATAAATTGCTCAGGAAAGCTTAAAGTTGATTCTGGGTAACCCAAAACCTCAAAACTCCTACTAAAATTTAAAAGTCACTTTTAGAAACTGAGAAATCCACCAACCTCACAAATCATACTCCAGCTCCCCAAGTACACCAAAGTTCATCAATAAAATGATCCACTGGATTGCATTATGCTGATTTCCTGATCTAAAACTAAGCTTCTGGTAAGATCTTAGACTCTTGGTCAGACCCAATAAATAAGTGTTTTTTGTCATAGTTGGATGACTTAATAGTGGGAACTGATGCTAAAGATAAGGATGGGCGACAGGAGGCCCAGAAGGTGAAACTTCAGGCTCTTCCTGACCTGAAACACACCTTAGATCAACGCTGGGTGCAAGCCAAGCATGCACAGGTTGATACTAATGGGGTGCAAAATGCCCAGCCTCTTATCTCAGCCCAGGCACTGAAACAAACAATTTATGTTACAAATGAAGATGGTTCAATTCAGTTAATTGGAGAGCAAGGGTTTGAATCCCATTCAAGTTATGAAATTTTAAGTTTGGGTAAAATACGGCTTCAATCAATTACTTGAGTGAAGGCACTTTTGGTATATTTTACAAAAATGGATGGAAGCATCTGTTTATTGGAGCGTCAAGGCTTGGGTGCACTTCCGCAGAACCTGAATTTCCCTGGCCTACTTTAAATTTGTTTTTTGCGACCAACATTCCTCGTTGGTTGACTTTCTTAAATAAATTTACCCATTATTTTACATTTTTCAATGGTTCCTTGGGCAAACATGGCGGTGGACCTCTTTGGGAAGGTCTCCAACTATGTGGATCACTACCTTTTATCACCATTTACCCAAATCCCAGGTGCTTTCTTGGGCCGTTTAGGTCCCCTCCAGATTGAGGCACCCAAGTCTACTAGCGCCAAGTTACACTTGATTAGGGACTCCCCTCTGGGGTCCACTCAAGCTGGGATGTTTCTTACTTACCTGGTATTATATGTTGCGTTTTACACCCTTGCCTGGGGTACCTTCTGCACAGGCACCATTTGAGGTGCCTCATTTCTCATCCTCTTAACAGCTAGTTCCCTAGCAATGTGGGTTTGCATCCCACATCACCTTTCTGGGAACAAGAGAGTTACAGACACTCTCTTGACATTTTTGCTCACATAGATTTCCAAAATTATTCCATCCCAAAAAGCCTGTTCATTTAGTATATATGTCAGCTGGCCTCAGTAGGGTCAGTAACTAATCCATTCTTTCCTATAAGTTGTATATAGAATTTTTTATAACCAATCTCCATTTTTTTCTGTGGGTACTTTTACTCTTAGTATGTTTTCATTGCCAAGAACCGCCTAGAAAATACATGCCATAATGCCACCAAGCTGAATACCATATTTCTGTGGGCAACCTTCTCAATTGATCTAGCAACAAAATGGGAAGACAATGACGCAGAACTTAGTTTTAAATTATGACTGCAAATTTGATCATTTCTAAATCTATGCTGATGTTTGATTCTGCTTCTGATGCTTGACTGCAGATCCCTGAAGAGCTGTCCTCCATTCCAATCCTCTCAAACCTTGCAGCAGTACCTGTAAACCATGTCGTTGGCCCATTACAGTATTTTTTAAGTCCTCAGGTGCCAGACATCAAGCTGGAAGAGTTGTACATCCCTTTTGACCCAAAAAGAGTTCAAAACCCAAGGCCTAGCCCATCAACCAATTCTCTGATTTAGGGCATACCCTGGATGAGAGATGGGTGGCTGTTGCCCCTACCTGTTTACCTTACGCCTTTCCCTCATCTACCCCCTGTAGCGGACTGGTTCTTTCCAGTAATGGACAAAAGAATTGGGCAATACCAACCAGGTAATAGTCCACAAACTAGATAAAACCCCAGATAGTGCTCTGTAAGTCCGCATTCCACTATAATAAGGTTGAAGCCAGCCTTGGATAATGGTTAGGATAATACTTAATCCTAACAATGATCTTTGACTCCAGGTGAGGGCCAATAGAGAATCCCTTAAGTGACTGAGTTCAGTGTTCTGGAGAAAGGCATTCATCATAGTATATTACTCAATAAAATTAAAAATTTAAATAATTTTTATTAAGATGTTTATTGAGCCAACTGAGTAAGAACACAGAATTGAGGAATATAATTCTAATCAATTCTTTTTTATAGTATGCAAATAATAATTTCTTAGACTTTTTTAAGTCATATGAAATTATTAGTCTGAAATAGTTAATACTTATGATTTTAAACACAGGATTAAATTATTAGATAATGGTTATAAAAATATGATAATTATCAATGATTATTGACAATTGATAATCACTGTCAATAATCAAAATTTTGGGAGGTCTATTTCTAGACCTGATGATCTTGTTTCAATTGAATTCATTTTTGGTAAAAATTTGGGACCCTTTTTATAGATTAATTTTGTATGTAAAATGGATGAATTACTCCGTTTGCTTGAAAATTACTCCATTTGGAACCCCTATAAATAGGGATTTTTTTGAGGCCCACGTTTGGAGGAAATCTGACATTATTGTTGGATCAGTTATTATGTTTTTTTTGGATTTCTCGAGCTCAGATTCATTGGATCCCTTAAGGTGGTACAAGGGCCTTCATTTAATATTGAATTTTTCCACAATTTGGTGGTTTTTCTCTTATTATTATCATTAAAATTATTGTTTTGTTTGTTATTATTTTTATTTTATTTGATATGGCCAACCTGGGGATGATACCGCACCATTTAGGGAAGTGAAGAAAATGGGAAAGGAGGATAAAACCTGGAAAACCTCCATGCGCAGCATATGATAGGCCAGGAACTCCATGGACCACCTTTGCTATTCGCTATCTCAGTTTGGGGCATTGGTGCGCAACACCAACACAGTCATAATTGTCCTCTACCCAAAGTTCAAGTACCAGAATTGAACTCGGGGAGGCAGCGATAGAGGTCCCTACTCTACCACTTGGGTATCCTCCCCTTTTGTTTGTTATCACTAATTCTAATAATAACAATATGATAGTCAGGAATATCCTGTACCGTCACACCCCCAGCCCAAACCCATCCAAGTCACAAAATCTATAGATATTTTTAAAAAATCAAATAACTTTGTTTAGGTTTAAATAATATCAAAACCTCCAATGCCAAGGGCCTATGCCTCTCTTCCAGAAGGTGGTACAATCAGTGTCCAACCTGAAAGGGGTAAATTAAGTTACTAAGTAAATTTAAAGTGAAGAAGTTGCAAAAGAAAGGCTGAAAATTGGGACCAAACCTGACACCCCCTCTAGAACCCTAAAAGCAAAGTTGGATATTCAGAATTAGGGAAAATTGACCTAATAATAGCTTGGAAATGTCAGCCAATACTATTAAGGGGAAATTGGCAGTTAAAACAATCAATTAACAGGGTCAAAAAGATCATTTGATACTATCATAGTTTAGCTTAGCGTCTCTCCTCCATCACAACTCAAAAATCAGCACTCTGCTAATGGTAGGGTGTTGAGGTATTCTTTTCTATAACTCTCTATCAAAGTTTAATAAATCTATTAAACAAACTATTGTAGTTATTCCAATAAATAAAATGGCAAATGGCTAAAAATTTCCTGGGTTGGAGTTTTTCCAACACCCCCCAATGCGCTACCAGAGCTCCTTGAAACCAGCAATGCCTTGTGGACTATGGCTGCCCTTGTGGGTTTTGGTTACTCACAAAGGAATCCGGGGCTTTCCTTACCACTATGGATACTTACACCTTTGATTTGCAATGGGAGCACTGAGTAATAGGCTGAACCACTACCTTCCTAATCATAATTAGTGATTTCTTTACTCCAATATAAAACAGATGACTATGACCCTGGCTTTCTGGCATTCCACTGGGTTCTTTTATCTCTAAGTAAGAAACCCACTTCCTTGTTTACTTTGGTATCATCAGTAATGAATAACCCAAATCAGAACCTGTATGTTTCTTGCAGTTAGTTACTTATATCCTAGAAAGTTTGATATGGAAACTTTCATAGAAGCATTTCTGATCTTTGCGCTTACATTGCATCTGCCTCTGGACAATGTCATCTCTGCCTACACACTGCATTAGGCCAATTTCAGCAGGACACCCATCATGGAGGGACTGCTCATATCACTAGATTCTACATTCCACCTAGCACAATCCATCAGCTCAAAACCTAGTCAGGACCATTTAACATCTGTGGAAGAGGTCAAAAACACCCTTACCCACTGTGTTTCAATCTACTGGCTCACACCAAGAAGAGTATTCTACCACAAAGGCCCAAGTCCTAAAAATATTAAATTTAACATAGTATTGCAGCATTGGCCTCACGGATGCCCCTTACTCTCACCCTTTTGTTGGCCTTAAAGTGATCTGAAGAAACGCACCTCACACTTGCTACAATCCAAGTAATAGTTGATATTATTAAACTCCATATATCTCACCTTATTATATATGAGCAAATAAACATGATTGAGGCCTTTTAGAAGGTCATCTTTGTTAGGAAATTGGATGTTTGACTAGTGGAAAAGTATGGATAGGTGTCAAATAATTTAGATAATATTAAAAATTCAGAGCCTAATTCTCAGCAGAATAGTTCTTATTGGATTAATAATTTTACTCCTAACCCTCAGCTGGATGGCTTAAATTAAGTTAATAAAGTCCCATCAAAGCCTTATAGAATAGGCAAACTGACAGGGAAGCTCACCCATGCACTAACTTGTTATTAGTGCTACCGCCTAAGAGAGAACAACACCTTATTATAGACCTGAAGGGGGTTCCAAAGGGTAAAAACATTCTATACACCAATTAAGAACTAAAAGATCCTCTAATTGACCAAAGTGAAAATATTTTTATGACAGTTGATTGGTTTATATATATTAAGTTATTTCTGCATGTATTTGTCTTACATGCTGTTGACCAATCACTTAGGACTGAGCCAAACTGGAGTGAAAAGATTTTAAAAGGAATTTGATAGGCTAATCTTTGATTTAGCTAAAAATGAAACTCTAGATCATAAATGTGCAACTTCAGATTAAAACGCGTCACATTTTATAAGAATTTGGATCAAAATCATAGCAATAAACGATATGAGTTTTGACTCTAGATCAATCAGAGGTACACAGATATAAGTCAAAGGATGCATATCCAAAATATTGTTGATGCATTAGTTTCCATATTGACGTTCCAAGTATAGCCATGGGGAATAAACATTTGAAGCCTGGACAACTTTGTAGGCCCTAAAATGAACCTAATATTCTATTTATATAAGAGTATCACGTGACCATAGTATTGACCAGTCAATGATGATGGGATTTTCTTGAAAATGGGGTATAACAACCTCGACTTATTTATTAATAAAGTATAAATATCTTACCCATCTTAATTGTTAACTTAAAGCCTGTTTGTGGTCTACTTTCTAGTCCCAAATTCTTATACTGCTACCAAGTTTCTTAGTACTTCTGCATCTGTTAATTTTTTGAGATCCTGCGGCCAAGCACCTGTGAGAAGCTCCTTGCCAGGATTTCAACAAGAAATACTCACTACAGGGAACCCTGTACACCACAATTTAATTTTACAATAAAGAGGGAAGACGCTCCTGTTGCTAGTATAACTGGATAATAAGAAATGGGTATGGTGAAGAGGATAGCTGGATGGATAGATCTCCTATCATAACTTATATAAATTACCAATTTGACTGCATGATTATACCAGAGTCTCAAAGGATTACCTGGCCTGCTACTAATTGGTTAGAGACCTGACTCATGGTATATTAAATCCTGAAGATATTGATTTCCATGAGAGAGGTTCCTTGGTGATAGATCGCTTGATGTTCCTTTATGAAACCAGAACACTCCTGCACACTTAAAGTCACTCACCAACTTTGACTAACTACGTCTGAAAGTTTATTCACCCCACTATATTTCACATGATCCATCTGTTGGGAGTACACCATTTTCAGTCATTTTACCTTTGCAGCCTAAAAATAGTAATGCTGAAGGTTAAGTTCCACCAAAAAAGGGAAATGTTGGCCATTTGCAATTTTCCAATGTCATTAAGAGTTCATTTATTAACAATAAAAATGAGAAAGTCAAAGAAATGGGCCAAAAGTCCCTGGGCAATTCTTGGTGGAACCCCATTAATCAGGGAAACACCAGTTTGAAACCTGTATGGGCACTAGTAATAAAATTGGCTGTTTGGATTACTCCAACCTCACCATGGACCTTGGGGGAATCATTGGAAGGCACTCCCCCAACCCCAACAAAGTCCTCCAATGCACCTGCGGGGGACCCCCTTTTAAAGGATTGGCGGGGGTCCCCCAAGGTGCAATAAATTTCTTGGGTGGTGATTGGCTTACACTTATAAAAACGTTACAACATGGGTACATTTGGGCCAATCAGAATTCCTCTTCCTTCATTTCGCTTCCCTGAAGCGAGTTCCCAAGATATGATATGTTATTCCTGCATATTTCCTAATTCAGACTCATGTACGTTATTCTGAATATATTCCAGAATCCCCCTAGACCCTCAAAATTACTTTAGATATTAAATAGTCAGAGGTCAAGGGGCCTTGTTTTCTCTTTATCATGCACTTATAAAAAATCCTAAAATTCCCATTTTTACTAGCACTTTTTATTTTAAAGTTTTATTTTATCAAAATTATTAGTGGAAACCAGCTGGAAAAAGAACTAACGAGCACAATTAAGCTGATTTACCACAAAATGGTGCTCACTACAGGGGATCCCTGTATTACCAGAATCATTGCTCTGGAGGAGCAACTCGCCAATGCCTTATCTTATCTTAAGGAGCTTGAGAAGCGTCCTTACAATCTACCCCTTAAAAAATTCACTCCTGGAGAAGGTAAAATTCATACTTTCATGTATGTTTATGAAGCTGCCATGTGAGCTCAACTGATACCCAAAAAGTTCAGTATATCCTTCCCTGTTTAAATCGCCTAGCAAAAGAAATTATAGTTCCTTACCTGAACCCTTCGCTCACTTGGGTAGAGGTGAAGAAGGCGCTTATGGATTAATTTGGATCTAAGAAGAGTCTACTCAGGGAAAAACAGGCCTTTATGCGCCTTAGCATGTATGAGGATGAACCACTCGTTGCCTTTGCTGAACGGTTTTACCTCACTGCGCAAAGGTTAACAACCTCTAACATGCTCACCCTGGATGATGCTATTGCTGCCCTGTTAACTGGGTTAGCTTCCCAGCCCTCTCTAGCTAGGCATATTATCTCAGTGAAACGCCATTTCCAAAATATTCATGATCTAAAGGAGGCGTTAATAGATGTTTTCGATTTCCATTCATGTACAACAAACAAGGAAGATGAGGTGATCTTTCCAGCTCTCACTATTGAGGAGCTACCATTAGTTGACCAGTAGAGACCTGCCCCTCTGGGCAACCAAAAAAAAACTTACCACTCTTTCTTATGAATCAAAACCCTGTAAGGCAGTAACAACCATCCATCCGCACCAGCCCACTAAATCTGCTGTGCCTACCCCTCCAACTAAGCTGGTAAAGGCGTGCCCTAAGGCTATTCAATCTCCTTTGACCATCTCTCCTACCTCCACCGTGGCCTTGCCAGTTGTTGAGAATACCCTTGAGGATGAATTTGAGGGGGTTATGATGACTTTAGTCACTACATACTTGGAGCCCCCGCAGAGGTAGAGGTTCCTGATCACCTGAAGGCTGGAGGAGCAGACGAGACCACCATCACTGAGGAAACTTACCTCAGTCAAATCTTAGGGTGTCCACAAGTGATTGACACTGCCAGCAATGGTGATCAATTCTTAGCTGGATTGATTCAACTCCTTTAGAATTTTCATCCCTTAAGAACCATCATGAATAGATACCCCAAGACTGCTAAAAACTCACCTCCACCTTACAACTTAAGATAGGTTTAGCTCTGTCGCCTAACTTTGGAGGGACTCTCACTAAGGTTGAAGTAGTCATTCAAAAGGTCCGTATCTTGGCCATCTTGGAAAATGGCTCCCCGTCAACGTGATCTCCACTAAGTTAATCAAGAAGATCAAGTTAGCGCCTGACTTGGAGTACACGCAAGCATTTGGAACTGCTGGCCACAACAATACCCATGCTATTGGGGCATATTACTCTCTTCCCATTTGAGTTGAGAAGCTTGTTTTATCAGCCCCTGCTGTGGCTTTGGATAACAATACATATGATATGCTCATCGGCACTCAGTTTATGATTGAGTATGAGAGAATAATCAACCTGAAGCAAAGTTACCTCTCATTACTCAATTATGAAGTCCCATTAGTATTATCCAATAAAGAGTCCAGTAAGCACGAATACTCTTGCCTGGTTGAATATCCCCTCTGTAACGAACAGAAATCATCTGAAAGGATGGATTTCCAAACGTTACATTCTGATTGGTTCGTTTGGTTAATTCAAACCGAACCAATCAGAATTGTTGGGTATGGTGGAGTGGGTGGTCAGACTCGGAGGGCTGGGCTGAGACGCTCCAACCATTCCTTAAGCTTGGCAGGCTTAAGGAATGAATTAAAGAGGCTCCTCAGAAGCGACTTTATAAAAGTCAAACCCAACCTTCTTGAATTCCAAGTTGGAATTCTAAGTCTTGGCCTTGGTCCCCTCCGGTTTGGTCTTTTATTATTTTTAAAATAAAAATAAAGTTCTTTCAAGGTGTCGCGCCTCGCTTACCTGATGTTTTTGGGTTTGGGTTTGTGATAGGGGACCTCATATTAGTGACAGTCCGGCCTCATCACTCCATTTGCCGCTGCGTGGGCATTTCTGAGATTTGGTGAGAAAAGGTTGCCCGCTTGGAATGCCGCCGCGCGGGCATTTCCAGGATGAAATGGATGGGGTCTGGGATCCCCACCTGTGACATTATTCTAACTTTATTTTGCTTCTGGTTGGAGGTGGTCCTGTCCCTCAGAGGATTTCCGTTTTGTACTGGCTGTTGAGGAAACCGGCGCTGGGCCAACCCAGCGACCAATGGCCAGCCCTGTGATGTCAGTGAAATTTGAGGGTCTGCCAAATTTCAGGTTCCCGCAGATTCCAGCAGCCATGTCTGAGGGCACCTGTTCCCAGCAGGTTCCCTCAACCCTGGAAAGTCCCAAAAGGGGAGGATATTCGCCCCAGCACCAGCGCCATGGGGTCAACCCCACTGCCAGCAGGACTGAGGAAAGCGCCTTCCCAGTCGGGATGGGAAGGCCATTCTCAGGCCTGACAGCGCAAAGGGGATGGCCCATGGCCAGTGCTGTTTCGCGCCTTCCAGGGCTATTGTTGGGGAAAGCGCCTTCCAGGTCAGGATGGGAAGGCCATTCCTAGTGGTAGCCTCCGGGAGGTGGTGATTTGGCCAGGTGTTGGGTACAAATGTCCTTACCTGTTGGGGCTTACTCCAACAGCCCAGTTTCCGGTTTCCATCCCCCCATTTCCCCTCGAGAGGATCCTTCTTGGGGCTCGAGGTGACTCGCCCTGGGAAGACCTCTCGCCAACGATTTCCTCCCAAAATGGTGGCTCTCTCTACCCCCAGAGGGCCGTTTTAGTGGGGGGTGATGTAATGAACGGAAATCATTCAAAAGGATGGATTTCTGAACGTTACATTCTGATTGGTTCATTTGGTTAATATAAACTGAACCAATCGGAATTGTTGGGTATGGTGGAGTGGGTGGTCAGACTTGGAGGGCTGGGCTGAGCTGCTCCGACCATTCCTTAAGCTTGGCAGGCTTAAGGAATGAATCAGAGAGGCTCCTCAGAAGTGATTTTATAAAAGTCAAACCCAACCTTCTCAAATTCCAAGTTGGAATTCTAAGTCTTGGCCTTGGTCCCCTCCGGTTTGGTCTTTTATTATTTTTAAAATAAAAATAAAGTTCTTTTGAGGTGTCGCGCCTCACTTACCTGATATTTTTGGGTTTGGGTTTGTGATAGGGGACCTCGTATTAGTGACAGTCCAGCCTCATCACTCCATTTGCCGCCACATGGGCATTTCCGAGATTTGATGAGAAAAGGTTGCCCACTTAGAATGCCGCCACGTGGGCATTTCCAGGATGAAATGGACGGGGTCTGGGATCCCCGCCCGTGACACCCTCTCAGCAATACCATTGTCATATACCACTTCTGGGCGCAACACAAAAAAGCTGCCCAATTCAGCAGATGCTAGAGAAGGTATCCCTTTTTATGCTGCAGATGAGGTCGTGATCAAGCCTGGTGAACAACGAGTGGTTGATATAAAAATCACGCTTCATATCCCACGCCACTGTTTGTTGCACCTCATTAGTATTGATGGCGTCAGTCACTTGGAGCCTCGTGTATTGCCAGGTATTCTTGATTCAGCCTACCCAAGGCCCATTACGCTGCTGTTGGGGAACCTCACCTCAAAAGATATAGTTGTAAAAAACACCAGGAGATTGGCAGAGGCTTGTTAGTCCTTGTGGAGGACATTGAACAAATTCACACCATTGGCACTATGATGGATATGGGCCTGCCAACGGATAACCTGGTATGTACCTTACCCAACATCCATATCTCAGACGAGCTGACCCCAGATGAGCTGGAAAAAAGCTCATACTCTCCTTGATAGCTATTTTGACATATTCTCCTAATCAGATAACGATTATGGTCACATGAAGGGCTGGTGCCACTCCATTGATGTGGGTGATGCCCATCCCATTTGGTCAAAACCCTACCACAAGTCTAAGGTGGAGGAACAGAAAATGAGGACAAGACTTCAGCAGTTACTCGATGCAGGGTCGTTAGTTCCTTCACAAAGCCCCTGATCTTCCCCTCTCTTTCTAAAAAAAGAACAGGGGACATTGGATAGTCATGGATTACCGCAGGTTAAATAACCTCACAAAAAGGGTAGCAACCCTCTTCCTCGTATTAATGACACCTTGGCACAACTCTCAGGCTCTAATTTCTTTTCTGCCATGGACTTAGCTAGCGGCTATTAGCAAAATGGACCTTTCTCCTCAAAATCAGGAGAAATGCGCTCTTATCTGTAGTAGAGGACTCTTTCAACCCACACTTTACCTCAAGGGTTGTGCAACGCACCTGCCTCTTTCCAGCGTTCAATGGATCACATTTTACGGGACCTCAAGTTGACTTGTGTCATCATCTATCTTGATGACATCACGGTGTTCTAAAAAATCCTTCAATGAACATCTTGATCATTTGAAGGAGGTGTTTCAACAGTTATGTCAGTCTAAGATAAAATTGAAGCCCATAAAGTATACCCTCTTCCAAAGAAAACTCGATTTTCTTGGTCACTCCATTTCTCAAGAAGGAATTCAACCCATGCAGGATAAGGTCAAAGCCATCTCAAAGATGACAGCCCCTAAAAATCTACGAGATATTCAGGTATTTCTAGGGATGATGGGGTATTACCATCAGTTTATTCCTAAGTTTGCTCAATTCAGTGAGCCTCTTATCCGACTACTAACCAAAAAATACCCCTTTTTATTGGGGTGCTGAACAAAAAGCTGCTTTTGAGATAATGAAGCAACTACTGCAGCAACATCTTATTCTGCGGCACTCCAATTATAATATACCTTTCATCTTATTCACTGACGCCTCATCTATACCGTTGGAGCCATCTTAGCCCAATTAGATGAACATGGTGTGGATCATCCAGTACCCTATTTTAGTAAGATACTGTTAAAAGCGGAACGTGACTACAGTGTAACTGAGAAAGAGTGCCTTGCTGTTCTGTTGGCAGTAAAGCACTACCTCCCGTTTACCTATATAACCACCTTCACTGTAGTTACTGACCATGCATCTCTTAAGTGGTTGCAGAACATGAAGGATCCTACTGGTGAGCTAGCTCTCTGGGCTCTAAAGCTCCAGCCTTATGACATAAAGATCGAACGCCATGCTGGAACCCATCACTTGAATGTTGATGAGTTGACTCAGCTACCAGTCCTTCACTTGGATAATAGTGAGGCAGAAAGGTTACATGACCTTTTAATGACCCCCAGTGAATGGGAGGATGAGGATTTGTCTGTTCAATAGATGTTAGCCCAGCACTCCCATAACACTAAAGTTGAAGATGGGAAGTTGTATAAGCAGTTGGGGACAAAATGGCTACCTTACCTATGGCCCTCAGAACGTGTACCTGTTATCATGGAAGCTCATTCAACCTTAGGCCATGGAGGGGCAAGAAAAACCTATGAATGGATTAAGGATCTGTTTTACTGGGATGGAATGATGTAATCTATTGTTGATGTTTTGGAAGTCTGCCTTACTTGTAAGAAGCAAGCTGGCTTCAAGTCTAGATACCAATTTAAACCAACTACCCCACAACAATTATTCCACACCATCAGCTTAGATGTTATAGGTCCCCTTCCTCAGTCTACTAGTGGTAATAGATTTATCCTAGTAGCTATTGACCACCTCACTAAGTGGGTTGAAGCCATGGCTCTTCCTGCCCAAATAGCTAAGGCCACCGCCACCTTTTTACATCAACACATCTTCACTCGTCACGGTTGCCCCCAAGTACTACTCTGTGATAATGGCAAGAACTTCACCTCCAGTGTAGTCAAACTGCTGGCCTTTTCTATGGGAGCACAACAACTCTTCCTGGCTCCGTATAACCCCCACTAATGGAACAGTGGAAAGAGAAAATAGAACCAAAGTTTCTATTCTGCGAAAGCTGGCCTCATCTGATCCCCTTCACTAGGATCAATATTTGCATAGTGCTCATATGGCATACCGGATCAGCTATCAATAGATTTTGAAAATGTCTCCATTTCTTATCTTTTATGGATGGAACCCAGAAATACCTGCCCTTTTAGCTAAGGATGTAGTCTCTTCTTGAGTTGAGGAACCAGATAAAGTTATGAGAAGATTGGCTCAACGCATAATTCAACTCCAATATGAAGCTATGACCAATTTAGCCAAAACAGTAACAAAAGAAGGGCAGGCTGCAAATGAGCCCTGAACCCCTTTACCCATTTTCCAAGTTTCTGACATGGTGTTGTACTATCATAACTTCATCACCCCTAGAAGCGGCAAACTTAGAACAACCTGGGAGGGTACTTTTACCATCATCTACAAGAGAGGAAATGAGTACTCTATCAAAAATCTAGCTACTGGTATCACTATAAATTGCGTACATGGCCATTTCCTTTGGCCCTACTCGCCCCCAACATCCATGAGGGGGGTGATGTCGGCTATTTACCTTTGCAGCCTAAAAATAAGAATGCTGAAGGTCAAGTTCCACTAAAAAAGGGAAATGTCAGCCATTTACAATTTTCCATAGTCGTTAAGAGTTTGTTTATTAACAATAAAAATGAGAAAGCTAAAGAAATCAGCCAAAAGTCCCTGGTTAATTCTTGGCGGAACCTCATTAATTAGGGAAACACCAGTTTGAAACCTGTATGGGCACTAGTAATAAAATTGGCTGGTTGGATTACTCTGACCTCACCATGGAACTTGGGGGAATCATTGGATGGCACTCCCCCAAGCCCAAAAAAGTCATCCAACGCACCTGCACTGGGAACCCCCTTTTATAGGCTTGGCGGGGGTCCCCCAAGGTGCAATAAATTTCTTAGGTGGTTATTGGCTTAAAATTATAAAAACGGTACAACATGGGTACATTTGGGACAATCAGAATTCCTCTTCCTTTGTTCAACTGCCCTGAAGCAAGTTCCCAAGATATGGTACGTTATTCCTGAATATTTCCTAATTTAGACTCATGCATATTATTCCAAACATATTCTTGAATCCCTTCTCAATCCTCGAAATTACTTTAGATATTAGATAGTCAGAGGTCAAGGGGCATTGTTTTCCACTTATAGCGCGCTTATTGAATATCCTAAAAATCCCACTTTTAATAGCGCTCTTTATTTTAACTTTTACTTTATTAAAATTATTTGTGGAAACCAACAGGTGAAAGAACCTGCGAGCACATATAAGCTGATTTCCCACAGCCATGAAGAACTGCAAAGTCATCTAGTGAATCATGGTGCATTGAGACTAGCTTATGACAATCTCTACAACTTGGCTATAGTCATTTAGAAAAGGCGAAATGTGGAGTAGAGAAAACTGCAGATGTAGATAGGTGTATACCCCTGTAGTTTGGGACCACCTAGTGCTAAAAAAAAAAAAACTGTGGATTTATTATTCAGCTACATGAGAAAATTAACATGAACAATATGGGCATAGTGAAGTACGAAGAAGAGGCCATGAAGATCTTCTTTGAAGAATAGGATGTGTCCGCCACTAAGACTAGCTCTCAGCTTGAAGACTTTGAGAAGAAAATCGATAAACATGAAGAGCAAACTCACAGTGTTTTTGTTATATCAAGTGTCTAATTTTCAGCAGGGTGATGAACAAAGAATAGCCGCTCTAGAAAACAATTACCCCAAGTCTTGTCTTGCATTGGGGCTCAACTGGCTCCCTCTCAAGGGTTTCATGGGTCCTCTACCTCTCTATAAGCCAAGGTTGCTTAATTGGAAAAAGAGGTAAAGCTGAAGACCTCTCTAAAAAACGCCATTTTTTGCTTGGTGGTTATTTAAACATGAGAAGGAATTTCAGGGTGTCAAAAAAACCATTAAGGGGATGCTTTATTAAAAGATGTATAATCTTGGTTTTTAAGTTGAGAGCTATAATGAACAGATCAAGGCTGATCTCCATTCAAAAAATCCACCCGCTTGACAATGAAGGGTTCAGCAAATGAAGGAAAAAATTTCAAAAGCGTGTCAGGGTGGTGGAAGATAATCAAAAAACATAAGTTCTCTCTCAACTAACCTTCTTTTTAATGTTAGGTAAGTTGAAAGCCAAGTTGAAGAACTAGTGACTCACAAGCTTGCTTTGGAGGCTAGAATGACCCTATGAGAATTCACCTCATGAAACCCTCCTGAAGCCATGGAACCAGGCTCAATGCTATTTAAGAGAAAATTAGCCAGCCTTTTCATTTCTTTAATCATATGGACATTTTCTCAGAGATTACAGAACATAATGCTCCTGCTTTCCATACCCTCACTGGGAATGACCTAGTCCCTATTAAACCCAATTTTCTAGGACAAATTTACTCCTGTGAGGGTAGCATTTCTTTGTTTTCATACGTTTATGAATCTGTCATGGAAGGGGCGACCAAGCAGCAGAAAGTCAAGCATATTCTCTCCTGCCTAAGTCGCATGGCTCAAAAAGTAATGAATCTCTCACATGGATACCCTTAATACCGGGGAAGAGGTTAAGAAAGCGCTTATTGATGTGTTTAGTTCAAAGCAGACTTTAAGCATAAAACAGGTTTTTATGCGCATCAGAATGCAAAAAGGTAAATCAGTTGCTGGTTTTGCTGATTGGTTCTACATTGAAGCCCAGATGCTACTAACCTATAAGATGTTAACTTTTGATGACGCCGTTGCTGCTATTATGACTGTGTTGGCTTATCACTCTTCCCTGTAAATGCAAAGCACCTCAGTGAAACGTTACTTCCAGAATGTTCACAATATCATGGAGGCTCTACTATATGTTGCCAATTATAAACTTGAGACTACATGAGGAATTGTGTCAAAACCTTGAGTATTGACCATTCAGGATCAAAAGCTGAAACCAAAGCAAACTGAGCGCCTCAAGTGCATTTACAGCAACAAGGTCAGGCATGTTTACATAGTATGTTATAAAAAGAGAGATGACACTTGAGAGCAGGGAAATGTTTTATGGCGTAGACAGGCACTCCTAAGCTGACAAATCTGACGTGATGACTCCATTCCTCTTCTATTGCTAATTTAACTTATATGGATAACCCCTCTGATGAAAAATCTGAAGGATTTATGAAGATGATGGATACTATCTCTTAGGAAAGCCATCTGAAGTTAAAATTCCATATTTGATGAACGCTGAAGGAGTAGATTATGCCATGATACCTAAAGAAACTATTTTTAGCCAAATTCTTGGGTGTCCTAAAGTGATTGATACTGCTGTTATGATGACCAGTTCATTGTCTTGTTAATCTTACCTATTAGCACGTTAATACTTTGCAATCCATCAAGGAGAAATCTCTTAAGGCAGTTCAAGAACATAACTACACTTTTTTATCTTAATGAGGTCTTGCTTCTCCCCCTAACTTATGTGGAACTATAAGAAAAGTAGAGGTCGTCATTCAAAAGGTACAGGTTATATCCATCCTTAACAATGGCATCTTAATAAATGGCAAATCCTCGAAGCTTATCAAAGAAATCAAGCTGACACTTTACTTAGAATACTATCAAGAGCATGGAACTTCAGGTTCAAACAGTACTCGCACTATTGGGCCATACTCCTCCTTACCCATTCAAAATTGGGAAGCTCATCTTGTTGGCATCCGCTGTGGCCTTTGATAACTACAATTAAAATATGCTTATTAGCACAGAGTTCATGATTAGATATAATTAAATTATTAACAAAAAACAAAAATTTTCTCCCAGCTCAATTATGAGTTTCCTCTGGTTTTAAACCAATAAAGATTTCAAGGGTGGTTATCCTGCCAGGTAAAATGCTTCCACCCTAGTGCAGGTTTCAAGTTCAAAACCTGTACTGGCTAGAAAAAATTCTTAGTGTGGTATATTTGACCCAATGTCGACCCATCTCAAATATTTTTTAAACAATAAAGATTCTGAGAAAAAAGAATACTCTTACCTGGTGAGTACCCTTCTTCTACATTAACTTTGCATTACACTACATCTGAATGATTTACATTGAAACTTCCTAATTCAGTAGACGTTTTAGAGGATATTCCTTTCTATGCTCAAGATGAGATAGTAATAAAGCCTTGTGAACAACTAATTATTAACACCAAGATTATCTTAAATATCCCCTAACACTTTTTGTTATTAATAAATAGCATTGATGAAGAAAATCCTTTAGAGCTTAGAATATTGCCTGGTATATTAGACCCTGATTACAAGCAATCTATTAATTTTTTATTGTGGGAACCTCACTAATAAAGATGTTGAAAATGTAAAATATCAGTAGATAGGAAAAGGCCTGCTAATCCCAATTGAGGATATTTTTATCTAACTGAGCTAAGCTGACCAGGGGATGGACATTACTGAACTAAAACTAAAATCATAAAAATAATGATTTAAATGAAACGCCCAAAATGGATGGATCGATTGAATCATACCTAACAAAATATCCAACCAGGTGGGCAGTGAATACTGCTATCCCTCCATGGTGGATGGGGAGGAGATTGGGGGGCTCATCTTCAGCTGCATTCATCTCATTCCAGAGTAGGGTGCGTGTTAAGGCAGATAGTAAGGGTGTGGGGGCATCAGCGGCATGGGGCTCAATATCCTTGATGACTGGAACTTCCAAATAGTTGCCAGCCATCATAATACCAACGATGTATTTGGCCAAAGTGTCTTCAGCTTTGAGGCAGGAGTCTGGGAATTTAACGAATGTGGCAATGTTGGTTCAGGTTATTTTTGCTTTTGGATTTCATGTAATGTTACCACGTTCTGGATGGCTTCAGTGACGTTTTTGTGTAAGGTTTTCATGTTGATCTTACTTTGTGCAGTAAGATTTATGAGGATGATGGGAGATGGAATTCCTCCTGCAAGTGCAGCCACAGATTTGGCGGCAGCTTTGTGAAGTGGACAGCAATCTGGTGTGGCAGCTGCTTCTACTGCAAGCTGGTGATCATTGTAGAACGGTTTGGCATTAGATTGTGGGACATATTTCTGAGGTGGGAATTTTGCATCCCATTCTGTGTTACAGAGCCGCTCAAGTTACAGCATCAGTTCTTCAAAGACGTAACCTGATTTATCAATTTCATCCAATAATTCCCATGGATTTTGGTTGAACTGGATTGGGATATCAGCGTACAGTTGAGGTTTGTTCAATTCAGTTTGCAGATGCATGGGATCAAACTGGGATCTAATCCAAAGCTTGGTTGGATGAATCATTTGTGGCATTGGGGCAAGGTGGGTGCTGATTGGTGGCTGTAGGTGCAGCTGCAGCATCAGGCATTGGAGGAGGGGAAGGTAGGATCGTACCTCATGTCATAGTTGGCGCAGGGTGAGTGGCGGATTGGTGGGCGTTGGACAAACTTTTGGCGTTGGCAGAAGTTTCTGAGTATGGGTATTTATGTTTTGAGTGGTCTTACTTGAAACAGGATGGACAAATCGTCCGTCCGCCCTCAATGCGGGCCCAGAATGGATGGTCAGGGGCAGATGGGATGGTGGCACAAGGGGGAATTGCTAAAGAGATTTTCATAAATTCAGGGCTGATCATGGCATACACCTGAGGCCCAGCGAGGCGTGTGGCCCCATATAAGACCACAAATTTTAATACGGGGTGGCGCCATAGGCTGCTAAACCTTCCATCAGCTCCTGGTGGAGCACTTTGGGGGGGGAGGTGGGTGGGCAAACCAGCGAACTGGACCACCAAGGTGGTGTCTGTTGGGAGCTGGGTCCAAGTTATTGGGAGGGGAATATTGTTAAAAATTAATGGCACCATTGCCGCAGTGGCTGCGTTGCTTCACAGGGGAAGCCAAGATCAAAGTACCCCTTATAGGGGCAGAAGTCTATAAAACAGGCTGGTGTCATCACCGCCTGAGCCATTTTAATAATGGCTTGGTCATTGTAGGGGAAGAATTTCCTATATTTGACCATAAAGCTGAAACACATGATGCTCTGGGGGAGCACCAGGGGCAGCGGGGCACCGCTTGGGCTCAGGTGAGATGGGCATCGAGATCCTTGGGAGGAACAAATCATCCCAAGGGTTTGGAATGACTGGCTGAGCCAGTCTGAGCGCGTTTTCCTGTCAGACAGAAATTGGAGGGGGAGTTTCGCCGCTGACCCATGCTGGGACAGTTGGCGGGGGATCTGATGACATTGGAGCAAGACTTTGGTGTGCAATTAAGTGTTTGCTTTTAATTTACTAAAATTAATTTTCTCAGAAAGTTATGCCGAGCAGAGAGAGAGTTCCCAATTGAGGATGAAATAGATTCACTTTATTGGTTTTTTGTTAGATATGGGCATACCTACGGACAAATTGTTATGTACTTTGCTCAATGTTAATATAATAGGTGAACTAATACAGATGAGCTTATAGATTTCACTCTTTATTATATGCCTATAGTAATAAATCTATAATTCTGATATCAACTATGAGCACATGAAGGAATAGAGCACAAATTTGATGTTGGTGATGATAGTCCAATCTAGTCTAAACCTTATCACAAATTTTAGTTGAAGAGCAACAAATGAGGACTGAGCTCAAGCAGATACTAGACGCTGTACTACTAGTACCTTCCCAAAGCCCTTGGTATTCCCTTCTCTTTTTTTAGTACTAGATGGTCCCAACCCAAGGGGGGGGATTCATCGATGTGGTATTCCCTTCTCTTGATCAATAAAAAATGGATGTCATCAGGTAGCTATGGACTACCAAAAAATTGAACAATCTAATGAAAAAGGATAATTATCCTATTCCTCACATTGATGAAACTCTTGCACAACTCTCTGGCCAATTTATTCTCCATTATAGTTTGGCCAGCCGATATTGACAAATAACCTTTCCATCAAGTTCAGTAGAAATGTGCTCTCTTTTGCAGTGAAGGGCTATTTTAGCTCACAAAACTACCTCAAGGGTTGTGGAATGCATCTGCATCATTACAATGAGCAATGGATCATATATTATAAGATATTAAGCTAAGTTGTGTCTGACATCTATCTCACTGACATCACGTTTTTTCTAAAACTTTCAACGAGCATCTTTCTCATTCAAAAGAAGTTTTTGAAATTTTAATGATTCTAAGATTAAGTTGAAACCATCAAAATGAACTTTTCCCAAAAAAAATTAGACTTCCTTGGACATAGATCTCATAAAGAATGGAATTTACCCCATAAGTTAAAATTGAAGCAATATCAAAAATGCCTCCACCTCAAAAAACTACAAGATATCCAGGTGATTATGGGTATTATGGGGTATTACCATCAATTCATCACAATTTTCGCTCAGCTCAGTGAGCCTCTTGTTCGACTATTGACTAAGAACACTCCTTTCTATTGGGGTTCTTAACAAAAAGGTCAAGTTTAGGACGTCAAAGAAATTTTTACAAGTACGCCCCATCCTAAGCCACCTATATTATGGTAAATCTTTCATTTTGTTTTCTGATACCTCTAACTACACCTTTGGAGCCATCCTGGCTCAATTATATAAAAACGGTGTAAATCATCCAGTTTCATATTTTAGCAAAATGCTTTTCAAAGCTGAACGCAACTTTAGCGTCACAGAAAAGGAGTGCCTTGCTGTCTTACTTGCTGTAAAACATTATTGCCACTTTTTGTATGGAACTACCTTCACTATTGAAACTGACCACTCCTTTGAATATCAACAGAATTGAAGAAACTAACATACTTTTGGTTTATTGGGCCTTGAAACTTCAACATTATGATATGCAAATTGAACACTGAGCTGAAACTTCACAAATAAACATTGATGGGTTGACTCTATTTTCTGTCCTTTACTTAGATAATAGTATAGAAGAGAGATTGCATGACTTTTTATGTCCCTGATGCTTGGGACGACGAGGATGAAAAAGTCAAGAAAATGGTAGCACAACACTCCTGCAACACCAAAATGGAGAGCGGGAAGTTATTTAAAAAAGGTAGTAAAAAATTACTTGCCCCATCTTTGACCTTCAGAAAAATACCTACTATTATGGATTTTTATCTACCTTTGGGCACAGTGGAGTGCTGATAACATATGTGCAGATTAAATATTGATACTATTCAGAGGGAATTATGGTTTCTATTATTATAGTCCTGTATGCCAGACTTACCTGTAAAAAGTAACTAAGTCACCGTCCAAATATCAATATCAACCTACTACCACTCAACAACCATTCCACACTATAAGCCTAGATGTTGTAAATCCTCTACACGAGACTACCAGTGAAAATAGATACATAATAATAGGCATTGATCACTTTATGAATTGGTTTAAAGCTGGTTCTCTCCCATCTCAAACTGCCAAGTCTACTAAAACATTCCTACATCAGTATATCTTCACTATTCATGGTTGCCTTAGGTAGTTCACTTTGACAATATGTAAAATTTCACATTTAGAGTAGTCAAGATCCTGGCTACCTCCAAGGGAGCACAGCAAATTTTTTTGCCCCCTACAACTTTCTGTTGAGAGTTTTCATTCTCAATAATAGGTGACTCTATTAGTGTGCAGGTCAAACAGTATGAAGGCTGCTGGCCCTTTCTCTTTCACCATCCTCGGTGACCTTTCTCTACAAATCTGCAGGGCAACTGACCAACCCAGCAGACCAAAAACTTCTACTTCTGAGGCTTGACCACTCGGTATGGCTCAGAGGGCCTTTCCTGGGACTTGTCCAACGATTGTGGTTCATCAGCCTCTATTGACTCCCTTGGGTTATTTCCTTTATATCCTTCAATTTCATCATTATTGCTGCTAGTTGCTCAAGTTCCCATGGGATTTCCATCCAGGTCAAGGTCGGGAGTTAATTGCACCAACTACTACAGATGTTTTATCCCAACATACCTAACCTCTGGGGATTTCAAGTCCCATCTCTACCAGACAAGTTAGCTTTTGTCACTGAAAACTTTATAAAAGATAGGCAAACAAAATATAATCTATTAAGTGGGAAAATAATCTATTTAAAAGCACTTCTTGCCTATTTGCAACATTGCATTCATTTCCAGCCTTCTTATTCACTCTCACTGGTGATTCTCCCTGCTTAGAATTTTTCAGCACTCTCACTGGCGATTTTACCTACTTAACTCGTCATCCTCAATTGTTTACAATTATGCATTTCTTGATGGTATAGTCTGAATTAATTAAATAATTTGACATTCTCAGAATATGTCGCCGGTGTCTATATTGATCAAAATGCTATTGGGGAACATACCTAATAACCTTGAAAATTCACATTAGAGTTTAAACTTATTTTACCAAATTACAATTTGTTTTTGACATCCTTGGAATCAGTCACAATTGTCAAAATGACTGAAAACTCTATCAGGATCATTTCCTGATACTCTCAACGTTGAACTTAGTAATTCGCTATCTTAATTGATTGTTATAATTTTGGTGATACTTTGCAGATATGCTGAAGGGTTTTTGCACAGGGTGAAACCCACTGAGCAATAGAACAAACAAAATGGAGATCGTTAGTCCTCAGAACACACTTAAATGAATAAATATAATAATATGGAGAAATTGCCCCAACAACACTTCTTTATTTTAACACAATGTATTCAGTGGATCATCACTGCTCTGATTTCTCTTTCCTAATAACAAGCTTCTTTATACAATATTCTTAACTCAATTATATATTAACAACTTTGTCAATACTGATATTTTTGCTTAGACTATTCATTCCTCCTTACTCTCATTGGTTCCATCAGAGTCTTCATTCATTAAATTTTATGATCGCCTTAGTTTAAGGCAATTTACCAATTATTCATTGTGCATCAATAACTACTAACTGCCTTATTTGGAGGCGATCCAATAACCACCCAGCCTGACCTAATATCGCATCATCACAGGGCGCTCAAATATTTAAACTCTATAATTATTGTTGGCAGATTCTAGTCAATCCTCCATGGTTATGTCAGGCTTATTGTCCAGTCATATCTGAAGCTCAACATTACCCCCCCTTTGACTGGACAATAAGGCTCCTATTGCTTATATGACCAGAGGAACTTTGCGTGCACTCAGTTAATAATCTTACTGCTAGCGAGGTCCTTGAAGGTATAGGCGTTGGCCCTTGTTCTTTTTCAATAACTTTGACTGGACCAATTCAGATGTTGGCCAATTTGTGCTTCTGACCAAACCCTTGTTGGTCATGGAGTAAACCATACCCCCATCTTTAAACTGGGCTAGCCCACTACACCATACCTTATTGGTAGCCTGGTTCTTTATCTTCTTGGCTAAAAAGAACGAATATGCCTTGGATTGAAATTTGATAAGCATGTCAGCCAGTGTCATCAAATAATGTTGGGAACCCATTCTGCTGAAATCTTCTACTCAGGCATAGAGCAGCGTCAGAAGAGCAGGGTGTCATCCATATAGTAATTTAAAGGGGCTTTTCCCCATGGAGTAATAAGGCTAATGTTGTATGCAACAACAGTGGTGCATAGATAAATTCCAATCATAAGAACAATCTATTACCAATTTCTGTAGTATGTTCACCAAGGTCCAGTTAACTCACTCAACCATCCAATTAATTTTGGGTGAAATGGGGTCATCAAAAACCTCACGGATGGCCATAAGTTCATTGAGCTTGGGTAAAATGTGGGAAATGAAGTTTGTCCCATTGACAGTAAAGATGAACTTAGGACAGCCATGTTGCTGAATTGTACATTCCATCACAGACTTAGCCATCAAGCTCGCCCACATATTGAATATGGCCCATGCCTCAACCCACCTGGTCAAGTGGTTTATCACCATCAGAATATACTTAGAGAAATTTGCTCCAGTTGGAAGAGGCCTCACGATATTTAAATTTAAATTTATTGTGGGGAAGGCCAACCAGGGGATGGACACTTCCAAATGTAAATATGAGAGAAAATGAAACTTAGTAACAGGGAAAGCACCCCAGAGAAGCGATGCTCTCTCTTGTTGCCAGCGGGAATGCCACTATGGGGAGGAGGAGGGAACGTGTAAAGGGGCCGTAACCACAATTGAAAAAGTGTGGAGGAAAGGGTCTGAGTTGATGAACCAAACTGGGAGCCAGGAGGAGACCAGCTGACAGCGACGCGGTGGGAGGTACCCAAACATCCACACTTGAAAGTAGTCCACCAAATGGGACCAGAATCTGTGGACAGCTTCTGGGAGGGTGGGGGTGGAGCCTGTGATGGCATCCAAGACAATCGTGTGGATAGTCCACATGGCGATTGCGACCACCAGAGCACAGAGGGAGGGTGGGACAGGGGAGACCATAGATAAAGCAAACATATCCCTAGACAAACTGAAGGAGTGTGTCTGATCCTGGCAAGAAGACGTTGCACCTCACGCCATATCGTTTTAGAGGTAGGGCACTTCTCCAGGCGGTGGAACAGCGTTCCATACTGGCCACACATGACGCAGGATGAGTGCAAAGCGTTAGAGCACTCAGCTTTATGGTACACCCGCCTCAGGCAGCGCCACACATGGGAATGGATATGAGGCTGCAACAGAGGGTGGTGTGCGTATTTCCAAATAGTCTTCTGGGTCTCAAGGGAATAAGGGATGTCCATCATGTCCAGGTAGTCCACCCTGGATAGGACATGGGGCCATGTGGGGATCCAGCCATCTTGAATGGGTAGCCCCTGTATCTCCTGTGTGAACCAAGGAGAGGGGCGGCCTCTCTGGGCTGTGTGTCCACAAATACGGATTATCCACTCAGCGCTCTGCATGGAGAGGAGGATTCGTTTGAAGTGTGATTTAGTACCATGAGGACCTGTGGCCGATGGGTGGGAAGCCAGATATCTCATCAAGGAGTGAGGTTTCGACGGATTGGTAAGGCCCAAAGCGTGGGAGAAGTTGGAGTGGGCCGCGTGGGACCAGTGTTGGGAGGGGAGCGTAAGGGCGGTGATGGCCGCAATCCAGGTGCCCAGGATCTTGGCAGCATGGGATTTAATGTCAAGCAGGCCCATGCCACCATGACTACAAGGGCCAAACATGACCTCAATCCGCACTGGCAGTGGGCGGCCTGACCAGAGCCACCCTTGTAGAAGGGCATTCATAGATTTGAAAAACCTGGGGAGAAGGTGATGGCGTGGGCTCCAAACCAGACTTTGGAGAGGAGCATGGAGTTGGCTAAAACAACCCTGCCTGTAAGGGAAGTAGGGTGGGTTATGAGGGAGGCGATACACTTCGTCACATTGTCTAGAATATGACTTTTCATTACTGCTGAGGCATACCCACCTGCCTCCATCCACACGCCCAGATGGCGGACAGGCCCTATGGTAGGGCGTGGCGCAAAGGGGAGCACAAGTGGGTCGGTTTGGGGTGAGCAGGGAAGGCGAGCATGTGTACGAGTAGATGTGCTGGGCTGGGCACTAGTCGCTGGGGCCCAGCTGGTTTGATACCGACCAAGGAGGATGATTTCGGTTTTGGAGGCGTTCAGTGCAGCATTACTTACCCAGGAATACTCCTGGATGAGAGCTTCAAGCGCGCGTGCATCTTGATTATTGGACACCCCGACCACACAATCATTTGCAAACGCCATCATCTTTACTGGGGCTTGGCCTAGTGCATAGACCCCAGTGAGGCGGGCATTCACGTTTCAAAGTAGTGGGTCAAGGCTGAAGTTGTATGATAGTGGACTAAGGGGGTCCCCTTGGCGTAGGCCCCTTTGAGGGCGGACTACTTCCGTGAGAAAGCCGGAGCCACGCACTGCCATTGTTGCAGATTCTGTAATCAACATTGCCCAGTTGATGAAGTGAGGGGGTAAGCGGAAGTGGTGGAGGCAGGCCCTGAGGTATTCCCAGTTTACTCTATCATATGCCTTCTGTTGGTCCAAGAATACTAGTGCCCCAGAGGCTGTGGACTGGCTTGCATTAGCCACAGAGTGCACATTGTCCCAAATCGACCTTCTGGGTATTAAACCGAATTGTTCTGGGGAGATGGTGGCAGAGGCTATAATCCCTAGATGGTTAGCCATGATTTTAGTTAAAATTTTTGTATCCATGTTAGTTAAAGAAATGGGGTGCCAGTTGGCTAAGTCTATCTTATCCCCTTTCTTGAAGAGTGTGATGGTGAAGGCTTCTTGCCCTCCTGGTAGAAGGCGTGTATCCAGAAGGCTCTGGTTAAAGGAGGCAAGCAACAGTGGGGATATAAATATGAAGTACTTCTTATAGAACTCATATGGAATGCCATCAGGGCCTGGGCATTTCCATTTTGGTGCACCGCGGACAGCGGACCAGAGTTTGGTCAGAGTAATCAAATTCATTAACTCTGGGTACTGGGAAACGGTGCAGATGTGAGTGCTATTGAGAAATTTCGCCATTTTGGCTGGCTGAATTAGATCAGATCGGTACAACTTGGAGTGATACTTTTGTATTTTGATCGCCACTTTGGCCAGCGTATCTGCAACGGAATTGTCCAACCTCCACACCTGTGTGCAGGCCACGCTCTGGCGCAGTGCGAAGAATTTTTTAAAAAAATAAGTGGAGCATGTGCCACCCTCTGTAATGTGTTTGGCCCTGTACTGAACACAAACCCAATGTTTGTGTTGCCTTTTAAGCGCGTTGAGGTGGGTGGCTGCTTCTGCCCATTTCCAGCCCCAAGCTGGGCTGTAGCCCATGGCTGGGATGTTGGACTCCAGGTGTGCCAACTCTGCCAGAGCGCGCGAGATGACAGCCAATGTTGCTCATGAGCATCGGGAGGAGAGATGGCGAGCGTGGCGGATGTATCTGCTTTGAAGGCTGACCATGTGGAAATTGGGTCCGCGCAAAATGGTATAATAAACTCCTTTGCCGAAGTTGCTGATTCCACCCATGTGGAAAATCCTGGCAATGCGAGTTTGGGTGGGTGAAGTTTGAACCAATGTGGAGCCCTAGCCACTGTGACAGGTATGTGGTAAGTTATCAAGATCAGCCGGTGGTTGGAGAAATCAATTTTTGCCGTGTGGAAGTGGGAAATATAGTATCAAAATTTCACCAGCACAAGGATAAGGTCAATGCGGGACATGGACCTTAATTAGCATTGTGAATGTGGGGGCGCGTCATGTTTTTTTGCAGCGGAGCTTGCTGCAGCAGCGCATCTATCAACCTGAGGGTGGCCTTTAGAACATGAAGTTCTACGTGACCCTGGGGGGCGTGGGATAAGGAAAGCCACCAGTCCGTGGATGTGTTTAACCAACAGTTCATGTCACTAACTACAAAAGGGTCAGGGGGTAATGGAAGGGATTTGACTGACAAGAAAAATTCCTGATGCCCTTGTGCACAGGTTGGGGCATATATGTTGATGATAGCATGTGCCACGTCAGCCCATGAAAATGTGACAACAAGGACTCAGCCATTGAGGAAGGATTCTGACAATAAGAATTAAAAAAAATTGTTTTTCTGAACAAGCACCCCACAGTGCTCAGACCAAAAGGATAGGGAAGGGAGGAGCATGGTTTTCCAAGTGTCCTCGGAACTTCATGGACAGTGGGACTCCTGGATGGCCAGGATGTCCATGGGTAAATTTTTTTGTAAAAAACTCAGTTTCTTAGCCTGGGACAGCGAGGCCTTGAGTCTGGAGATATTCAACGTCCCTAAAGTGAAGGTTTCCCCCATTGCACCTTAGGTGCGAGGGGGTGGGCACCCCTGGCCCACCAGCCTCCTCTGGATCCCCACGGGCCTTCATGACAGCATGGGTGTTTGCAGCAATGCTATTGAAGATTTGTTAATTTTAGCAGACAGGTTCGCGTTGGCTTTTGCCTTCACTATTGGTTTCCCCGAGTTGAACGAATTTTTTGCGGTGTGGACGAGTTTAGGTGCACCAACATTCAGGTCAAAATTTTTTTTCAGGTAGGTTGAAGACCAAATTGGTTCCAATTGGGGCTTGGTTGCAAATGTCAGGTGAGATCGAGTTGCCCATTGGATCCTCATATTGGGTGGCCCAATCAGCTTGGGCATCCCAATCTGATTGGTTGAGAGATTCCTAAGATGCTTCCGCCGTGAAGGTTTCAATGTCCTCCTGGCGTTGGGAGTGTGGGATAGCAGAGGTGACCTTGGCCACTTCCTTGGCCGCGGCCCTGTGGGCCTGTTTGGCCTTCTTTCGCTCTTGAGGGGAGACAGGCTTTACTAATAAGTAGCAGACCTGTGCTCCCCACGGGAAGGCCTCTTTGGTACTGGTAGTTGGTTCATAGTGAGCCTCCCCATTGGTCATGTCCACCGAGGGGTGCTCTTGGAATGTGATGCCCTCCTTGGTGGGGCATGCGTGTGCCTTATGGCCAAACACGTCACAGTGGGTGCAGATGGGGGGTGCGCTGTCTACAGTTACCCAGAAAGGGTGGGTGGTATGCCCTTCAATTTTAATAAAAAGGAGTGCGGGATCTGGGTTAGGTCCTTCGTGATCTCCTTGGTTGGGGTAAGAACTGCAATGGTTTTGCTGGTGCACAGGTGTGGCATCAGCATAAAGCGTTGCATCTTGAATGATTGTATTTCGCCGTATACAGTGAGACCAGCCTTCAGATGCTGCTCCAGAACAGCACGCTTGACTGTAGTGGGCAAAAAGTTGAATGTGAGGAAAACTTGGTTGGATTTTGTCCATCTGGTGCACTTGGTTTTGACGACCCACTGTCCTTCAGGGAGGTCGATCACAACGCGCACCAAAGCAGCTTTGTCTGCTGCCTCCTTGTTTCCAAAACCGAGATCCAGCCAACCATGTGACATGGAGTGAGGTGTGACATACACCGCGGTTGGGAAATGAGTGTGCACATCCCCACAAAATTTTTCCCATAATGCTGTTTGTTAAATATCCAGGAGCACCCAGACTCTGTATTCCACCAATGAGAGTGGTTGAGAGTGCGGCGTGTTGATGGACGGGTTACATCGCGCCTGCCAAGCAAGGATTTCTGGGGAAATAGTAACCGCCAGTTTTTTATTTTTATATAATCCGCTGGTTTCTCCGGGGCGTTTTTGAACATTGGAGGTCGCAGGCCTACCACCTGTGCCTCTTACCTTACTTGCCCAACTGCTCCCTGACATGAGCGCAGACTAATCTCCTCTGTGAGATTATCAAACTAAATTTAGACTTGAATTGAATAAGTTGCAAAAGTGATTGCAACGAGAGAGAAAAGTTTTCAGGCCTCACAGTATTGATAGAAACTTTATGCCAAGTAAAATGTGGTTTCACTAGTCAGTAGGAAGTCTTCTGGCAGAACAGCTTTTCCACTTGGCACTGGTGACAGCAGGAAGTGATTTTGAGCATGTCAAATTGCATGCTTTCCCAGTAATAATGAGATCATAATAATTTCAGAGGTTTGCACACTCAATATGTCCAACTGCTTGGTGTGCGCTCATGATAATGTTTGGTTGGGCGGAAGGCTTTATATATTTACCGTAGTGTCCCCCATCTGCTTATACAGCTTGCCATTTTTCTGGAATGTATTGTACCATATTCCACCTAATACTTTGATGACTTGAGGCGGTTCATCACTTTACTTTCCGTTGAGCAACTTATTGAACATTATGTTGCTCATATCCGCCATAACTGCAATTTTGGTAGTCTTGACAAGCAATCAACATTATGGTGTTTTGCTCCAGGTCAATGGAGAATCTCGAAGTCAAAAGCTTATAGTTTGAGAGCCCATTGGGCTAAACGCCCTTCAAGCTCTTTGAGGTTCTGCAACCAGCGTAAAGAAGCGTAGTCCGTTATAACGTGAACTTCACTTTATGCAAGTACATAAATTGCTTATACACATAAATTATTGCTAAGAACTCCCACTTTATCACTTATAATTATGGTCCTGGCAGTTCAGGCTCTGACTGCAGCATGCAAATGGGGCTCCTCCCCCTTATTGGCTTTTTGGGATAGGACCTCCCCAATGGCAGAAAAAAGGCATCTGTCTTGACAATAAAACCTTTATCGAAATTATGGTAGTGCAGCACCGGTGCAATGCACAACGCCATCTAAAGATATCATAAGAGTATTGTCGACGTTCCATCCATTCAAAAGCAGCATTATTATATATAGCTCAAACAGCGGACCTCCAATACAACTAAAGCTAGGTATAGAGTGACGGTATTAGCCAACCATCCCTAAAAAACTTGTATATTGCAATTACTAGTTGTCATAGTCATCTTTTGGATAGCCTCCACTTTGGCTGGTGGGGTGTCAGCCCTTTTGCATATAACACAAACCCAAGGTACTCCAGTTGGTCCTTAAGGAAGTGGCATTTATGGAGCTTGATTTTGATGGCCACCGCAAGCTGGCGGAAGACCTCCTCCAGATGGGTAAGGTGCTCATAGAATATAGCAAGGATACGTTGATGTTGTTGAGGTACACAAGGATGCATGGTAACTTAAGATTTCCAAGGATAGTGTCCATTGACTGTTGGAATGTAGATGGAGCGATACATAGCCCTTGAGGCATACATGTCATTTGAAAAATCCCCTTGGAGGTGATTATGGCACATTTTTCCTGTTCCGCCATGAGCAACTTGATCTGCAAGTACCCTTATCATATTCATCTCAGAGAAGTAATGGGCTCCCATTAGTCGGTCCAAAGCATCATTATTACATGGCAAGGGATATGAATTCTTCTTGGTGATGCTGTTGAGCTTCCAGTAGTCTATTTAACCCAGTTGGTGCTTTCTTCTTTTTTACAATTAGAACAGGCAAAGCCCTTGGACTCTTTGATAATTTGAGCATTCCTTGCTTTAGAAGCTTTATGATCTCCTCAGTAACTACTTCTTCAGCTGCCCTTGATCAGTGGATTGGCTGGGACCTGATGGGAGGATATTTCCTAGTGTCCAATTGATGGAACACGATGTGCGCACCCTAAATCATAATCATTAACAGCAAAGGTCTCCTCATATGTTTGAAATAGAGCTTCCACATGATTTTTCTGGTCTTACAATAACCACATTAAATTTTCACGTGGTATGACCACAATTACGAAGCTTTTAGTTTGATGAGCAGACTAATTTCATTACAGCAGCCTAAACTCATGAACTGAGAGGACCTCCTCAACTGAGTCAAATATAAACCTGACACTACTTAATGCCAACAGATTTTCATTGGTTTGTTCTGGATAAACGCTAACAAGACCTTTATCTCCACATGTCCTGGAAGTATAATGCCTGGAGCCATGTGGAGCTCAAGCCACAATTGCTGATAGGGCCAAATGACCTCCCCATAAAGCCCAGCAGGCACTTCAACCTATAACTCAGTGAAAATTATTACTTGGTGTTTGGAGGGAATGGATATAGTTCCAGCAGCCCTGAGTGGCAGCCCTTGCTATTCATATACACAGTGCATTTAAAAAGTTCTGGGACTAACGTTTTAAAGACACAACTTTACAAATAAATAAACTTTCTTCTATCATAATTTAAACGTACAACCTTTCCCTCTCTATACATATTTATATTGCTAAAACAATTGTTAAAAAGTATGCACATAGTTCCTATTTTGTATAACCATGTTTAAACCAGCAGTCACATTCTTCTGGATTGTCTCTACTTTATCAAAAGGATGAACCTTCAGTGCACCTTCAGATTATAATTATCCACCCTATTCACCAGATTTGGCTCTGTCTGACTTCTTTCTGTTATCTAATCTGAAGGTGGCACTGAAAGTTCATCCTTTTGATAAAGTAGAGACAATTCAGAAGAATGTGACAGCTGGTTTAAACATGGATATACAAAATAGGAACTATGTGCATACCTTTTAACAATTGTTTTAGCAATATAAATATGTATAGAGAGGGAAAGGTTGTATGTTAAATTATGATAAAAGAAAGTTTATTTTATTTGTAAAGTTGTGTCTTTAAAACGTTAGTCCCAGAACTATTTGAATGCACTGTGTACCTACTGGAAGAGGGCTCATGGTTTGACCTTTAGTCGATGGTAGCAAACTTGAACACTTCATCAATATAGGCCAAGTTGATATGCCCCATGTGCACCAGATTCTTTGGCACTCCGCTGGAGGTAAAGTAAATTAGGATCCGCTGCCCCAAAATTACAAAGTCTCTTACGTCATATCAACAACATCCTCATAGTTTTGCATGAAAGCAGTTCCAATTAACAGGTCATAATTACTGTTTAGTAACATTATTGTGGGAGCTAACATGAAAATTACCTCAAACAGCAAGGGAAGTGCACTGTACGTTCCCTCAAAGACCGTGTTTTCCACTTCAGCGGTTCCATACACCATCTGATTTTATACATCAGGTTTTAGTGTCAGCTTTGCCACCAACTTGGTGGAAACTAGGTTAATAGAGTGCCCATATTTATTATAGTGTGAACCCGGGTTTTTGCTAAAACAACGTCACAGTAGGTACAATCCAAGTAAGATGAATGTTGGCTGTCTACTATATGGACAATTAAAGGATCGCTTTTTTTCAGGAAGCTCATGACACCTGCACCAACTTTAGGGTACCCTTTAGCAATAGCATCCACTGGGAGGGTGACATCTACTCCTTTCAGAAAAAGCATGTCTGTGGATGGTTCCAATTTGTCTGAAAAACTTTGTTCAAACATTTGACAATCGTAAGGCTTTGGGGGCTCTATAGTTCCTTATTCCGCCATGTCCCTGACTTGTGCTTAACTCAGTACATTTACTCCCCCAACAGGCTTATATAGGAATGTATCATTATGCTGTGGGACTTCCATTGTATATACTTAAATAGGTTCAGGTGGGACGTTTGGGGTTTTGATAGTGGATGTAGAAAGTCCCGTCTCTAGTCCCCTGACTTTTCCCTAGTAGCATTGGTCCCACTGTACGTAATGGACCTATCAAATGGGGCAACCTCATGCCAGGTGGCCAGGGTAACTAATTGAAACAATTTACCCTATAGGGCCTGCATCCTTATTTATTTTAATTTGGGCCACGCTAAAAGTTGGACTGCAGGTTATCAGTGTAAACAGTGCCAGGGTAATACATGCCTGCCGACAGTTGGCATAATTAGGCCCAGGTCAGCAGTTGGGACATTGACAATAAGCTGAGATGAGGTGGAAGTTGAATTGCTGGTGTAACTCAGAAAAATCTGAATTGGACTGGTTAATTCCCCTAAATAGGAAGGTTTGACAATGGCAGCAGTATGTTTCCGCTCTGTATTGGGTGGAGGATAGGTTATGGCTAGATGGCACAAAACTGAACAGCTTTATGCATGGGTACGTCATCATCCAACATTGGGATCATGACATTGTAAAGCTCGTGGTATAGCTAGTCATGGAGGTCATTGCAATGCACACGTCAGATTTGGATAATGTACCTGTACCAATTAACACTGAGCTTCTGCCATAAATTGATCAGCAAATGTGGTGAGGATCTCATTACGCTGAAACCCAATAGTTAAGTTCTCAGCCTTCCACTGCAACATCTTTGAAGTTCCTCTGAACAAACACAGCACAGTATCCTTTACTTATTGATATGTAACGGAACTGTTGGAAGATATCAGGTGACTTGATCAGCACGAACATCCAAGGTGGATATTAATAGTTTTACTTTATGCTGGTCTGAGGCTCCTTCAGTTGTAAACTCAAATCGCTTAAAGAACCCATTAATATTCCCATCACAATCAAATGGAGGCAGCTTATCAATACAAACCACCTGCAGAGACTGCTCCTGCATATTGAGCATAGCGTCCAAGACAAGTTTAAGTTTTGAATATTAAACAGGTGCGGCGTGTCATGGAGAACCCCTGTTAAAGCAAGCATGATGCGCCATGGCTTTGACTGATTAATTTATATTGTTTTGTGATTGATCGATGGGCCCCTATAGTAACAACACTGTTATAATATTGGCAATACTTTGAAGATATGCCAAAGGGTTTTTGCACAGGGTGAACCCACTGAGAAATAGAACAGATAATATGGAGATCGTTGGTCCTCGAAAACGCTTAAATGAATATATACTAACATGGAGTAATTGCCCCAACAACACTTCTTTATTTTAACACAATGTATTTTGCGGATCCTTGCTGCTCCAATCCTTCTTTTCTATTAACAACCCTTTTCCTTCAATCTTCTTATCTCACTTATATATTAGCGAATTTGATAGATACTGACCCTTTTGCTTAGATATTTATTCTGCCATATTCTCATTGGTTCTGGCAGAGTCTTCATTCATTAAATTTATGATTGCCTTATTTTAAGGCAATTTACCAATTATTTATTGTGCATCGATATATACTAACTGCCTTATTTGGAGGCAAATTCAATAACCATCCGCTCTGACCTAATATCGCCTCATCTCAGGGCGCTCAAATATTTGTACTCTATAATTATCGTCAGCAGATTTTAGCCAATCTGCCATGGCTATTTTGGGTTTATTGTCCAGTCATATCAGAAACTTTACATTAGTAGTAATAATCATCTTAAAATATTCAGCTTTGATCCCAGTGTTGAAATCCAACAATTTCCTATTGAGGATGATCCCTGATACTTTCTTGATCAAGTGATCAAGACAGATTTATTTATTTGAGGAAGGTTGACCAGGGGACAAGCACTTCTGATATAGTGGGGATAAACTAATGAAATTTGAAAATTAAAAGACACCCCAGAGGGTTCAAGGCCCCTCTAGTTGTCTCCAGGATCACCAAGTTTAGGACGGTAGGGAAGGGGGTTAAGCTGGCTTATCCTCGGATGCAGCATGAGTGAAGGAAAGTTTAACCTTTAGGAACCATATGGGAACCATGTGTTGATTGTCCTTCTGTTATGGGGGGTCATGTGTCCAAACAGCCATTCTTGGAAATGTTCTAATATATGGTAGTGGAAACGATTGATGGCTTCTTGGATTGTAGGCGTTGCTTCTGTAAATGATTCCAGTACTATCGTATGGATCATCCATAGTGCTATTGCTACTATTAAAGCCCTGAGGGATGGGTGGATAGGAGAGTCCATGTTTATAGCGAACATGTTCCTTGCTAGGATGAATGGTTGTCCACTTTCTTGACGGAATAGACGCATGGCCTCTTTACATAAAGCCACTGATATTGGGAATTTTTCTAAACGGTGGGATAGGCTTCCATACTGACCACATATTGTACATGAGGATTGAGTGGCATTTTACTGTTCTGCTGTGCGGTATACTATCCTCATGCATCTCCACACATGTGCTCTTATCCTGGGTTGAAGTAGAGGGTGATGTGTGTATCTCCATACTCTTCTTTGGGTCTCCAGGTTGTATGGTATATCCATATGGTCCAGGTAATCTATCCTGGCTATGGTACTCGGATTTCTGCATATTATATTATCTGTGACTATTTGGTCATTGATTTCCTGTCTGTGAGTTGGCCTTGGGCGACCTTGGTGACTGGTTTGGCCACTTATGTGGATCTGCCACGTCACTCTTCTTATGGCTAGGAGTATTTGTTTGAAATGTGGAGGAGTGCCGTGTGGTCCTAAGGCTATAGGATGGGATGCCAGATACTTGATTAATGTGTTTGGGTGATCTAGGTTTCTTAATTGGAGTGCTCATGTAAAGTATTATCTTGCTGTTCTAGCCCAATGTGTACCTGGAAGATCTGGGCTAGTCACCTGAGATATCCAGGATTCTAGTATATGGGTCGCTTGCTCTACATAATTAGTAAGCCCCGTACCTCCATTCCTTTATAGAGCCAGATAGGGTTTCGAGGCGTACTGAGGGTTGTGGCTGTACCAGAGTCATCCTTAGAATAGGGCGTGAATTGTATTAAAGAAGGACGGTGAGAAAGCAATTACATGAGCTGTAAACCATATGATTGATAGAATCATAGAGTTGGCTACCGTGACCCTTCCTGTTAAACCTGTTTAATGTCCATGTAAGGAGGCAATGCGTTTTGTTAATTTGTCTAGGAGTTGATTTCCATCATGGAGTTGGCGTAACCTCCTGCTTCTAGCCATACCTCCAAGTGACGGACAGGTACAGCTGTCAGCTTGGTGTTGAAGGGAAGTTTCAGTGGGGTTATTGCTGATTTTCACATCCTATGTCTGGTGAGGAGTCTTGATATTGTATTAGTTCGTTGGCCCTGGGTAGATGGCGTCCAATGGGTCTGATATTTTCCCAGGAGTATGATTTCCGTTTTCTCAGTGTTAAGTGATGCGTTGCTTATTGATGAGTAATCTTGTATTATCTTCTCAATTATGCAAGCATCCTGATTGTTGGATATTCCCACCACACAGTTATTAGCGAAGGCCATCACTTTGACTGGTGGTTGGACCTTGACACTGATTCCATTGAGAAGTGAGTCTGTATTCCAGATTTGAGGATCCAAGCTAAAATTGTAAAGTAGAGGGCTTAAGGGGTCTCCTTGTTTGAGTCCTCTCTGTGGGATGAATGGGTTAGTTAAGAAGCCTGCTCCACGCACAGCCATGGTGGCTGACTCTTTAAACATCACACCCAGTTTATGAATCTATTTGGAAGTTTGAATTTTTGAAGGCAGGCCCTAAGATAGGTCCAGCTCACCCTGTCGTATGCCTTCTGTTGGTCCAAGAAGACAAGCACTCCAGAGGTTTTGGACTGGAAGACATTTGCGACTTGTGTGGATGTTGTCCCATATGGAGCTTCTTGTTTTAAATCCATATTGTAATAGGGATATCGCGTCAGTTGCAATTTCTCCTAGTCGTTTGGCCATGGTTTTTGTGAATATTTTTGTGTCTGTGTTGGTAAGGGATATTGGGCACCAGTTGGAAAGGTCTAGTCTTTCTCCTTTTTTGAATAAGGTGACAGTGTAGGCTTCTTTGTCTCCAGGTAGGAGGCAAGTTTCCATAATACACTTGTTCATGGAAGCTAGAAGAATATTAGATATGTTAGTAAATATTTTTATATAAAATTCATAGGGAATTCCATCAGGACCTGGGCATTTCCCTCTTGAGCACCGCGTACTACTTCCCATAATTACTCACGTGATATTAGGTTGATTAAATTATTATTTTGAGCCACGGTGTCAACATGTGTGCTTGCGAGAAATTTTTCAAATTTTTTCTGGTTCAACCAGTTCGTATTTATAAAGTTCATATAAAACCTCTGCACTTCAGTCATAAATTCTTTGTTTGTTTCCACTATGGATTTTTCCAGTTGTTGGACCTGTGTACAATCTATCATATTTTTCTGGGCATGTAATTGGTGGAAAAAATAGCTCCAGAAAGCTTCTATATCTTTTTCCTGCTCTGTGTTTAACACCAACTCGGTGTTGGTGTTCACAGATCATGGTGTTTAGCCAAGAAGAAACCTCCGCCCATCTGTGACCCCATCCATGGCTGTACCCTGTGTGTGGGACATTGTTTTCTAAGTGATTGATTTCTGTCAAGGTGTGTTGATAATGGCTGATGCTACCCTGTGTCTTCTAGACGTTGTGTGTTTGATTTGTTGAGTTGTTGATTCTTTGAAATATTCCCAGGTGGTTAGTGGGTCCAAGCAGAAAGGTGTTTGAAAATCCCAGGTTGAGGATATCTTCTCCATCCAAGATTGAAATTCTGAGTCAGCTAAACTTTCTGGGAGTATTCTTCACCATCTGGGTGCTTGAGTACTTGGTTCCGCCAGTTTGTAGGAAACCAAAACTAGCCAATAGTTGGAAAATTTGATTTTTGTAGTTTTTAATTTTTTTTTGGTGACGGAAAACAAGTGGTGCGAGTATCATGTCTATCTGTGACATAGAGATAAGTGCACCGTTGTGTACATGTGGGCGTGTCATGTTTTGTAGTAGAGGTAGTATTTTTGGTAGCAGATCATATAGTCCCAGGGTGGCCTTTAGTATGTGGAGTTCCACTTGCCCTTGTGGTACCTCCGTTGTATATGGCCATCAGTCAGTAACTGGGTTAATACAGCAGTTCATGTCTCCCATGATAAAAGTGCTTGCTGGAAGATAAAGTTGTATTAGAGGCGTTAAAAACTCTCTTTGGTCTGGTAGCAGTTCATTGCATACACACTGGCTATTGTGTGCACTTTGGTGTGCCATGAGAAGGTTACAGTGAGTACATGGCCATCCAGAAACAAATTTTTGTTGATAAAGTTAAAGTTTTGGCTCACGCGTACTTTCACCCTACAATGTTGCGACCATAACAATATTGTTAGAAGTATCATGCTTCCCATGCCTCCTCCTCTGCTTATGAACAGTGGGTTTCCTGCACCGCAAGGATATCCACAAGTGGGTTTCATAAGAGACTCAAATTCTCTGCCTGGGATGTTAAGGCCTTTAGTCCCGCTATGTTCAGCATCCCTATCTCTACTGAGACGCCCAATGCGCCTCAGGAGCGGTTAGCAGAACCCCCCAGCCCTACTACCTTGCTCAAATTACTCTACAATGCACCTCTGCTGCGGAGAGCATAACCATGTTTAGGAGTTGGGGTGTAATCTGCCTCTTTCATTGCTGCTATTTTTTCTCCTCTCTTGGCTTTGCTTAAATTCAATTTATCATTGCAGTGTAATTGTGTGCTCTTATTGGCCGCATTATTTTCTTGTGCATTCCATTGTTGATTTTACTTCCTGATTGGGTTAAGTTCTGCATTTTTTTTTTTTTGGGGGGGGGGTTCATTGAACCCCAGTTTTTGCTGCATAAATTCCAAATCAGGTTCCACCAAATTCAATCTGTTCAAAATTGGTTGTTTTGTTTTCCATGGGATTTGATTGGTTCATTGATTTTAATTTATCCATGTCTTCCTGGATCTGTTCCAGTGATGTGGATGATTCCGCCGAGGTCTTTGCATTGGCCATGGCTAGCTTGTGAGCTTGTTTGGCCATTTTTCATCCTTTCAGGGAAGTTTGGGTCGATTATTTTATATTGCTCATGTTCTCCCCAGTTGAATGCTTGTATTGTATCCGTGATCTTAGCACTCTGAGTCGTCTTTGCCCATTTCCTTCTCACAGAATTCCATTTCTCTCAGCCTTCTTTTAAGGGCAAGCATGAATCTTGTTCCTAAAGGCCTGGAAAGGGTTGCATATGGGGGGATGCGCTCTCCACTATTGCATGGAACAGCTGGGATTTTTTCCTATCAATGGTGAAGGATGTAATGTGGAAGATTTTTGTGATATCCTCCACTACCTCCTGGTTCAGGGAAATAATTGCGATTGCCTTCCCAGTGCTAAGGGTCAGCATCAGCTGAAATCTTTGCATCTCAAATTGTTTAAATTTCTATATAAGCTTCCAAGCCATCTTAAAGATGTCTTTCAACTACTATGCGCGGCAGTGTAGTTAAAAGTAATTGTAATTATGAAAATATTTAGATTCTATCAAACGTGTGCATTTGGTTGATACCAAATGCTGACCGTTGGGAAGGTTGAGTACCACTTTGAACTTTGCTGCTTTGTTTGCTTCTTCTGTGGTTTTGAACCTAAGGTCTACCCAACCTTTGCAGATATTATGGGTTGTTAAGTACACTGTGTGCAGGAAAAATTCAAGTTGGACTTCGCCAAAAATTTCCCACATTGTTGGTGTTCCTACACCCAGGAAAACTCATATTCTGTGTTCCACCAATGACAGTGGTTGTTAGTAGGACACTTTCATGTAACTGCAGTATTTTACAAAAAATTCACAAAACATGTGGGGTGCACCACCTTGGCTTTTTTGTTTTTACTGATATTTTCATTTGTACCTGTGCGCTTGGTACCTTTAGGCAGTGTAGGTCCAGGTCTGCTGCCCTTTACCACGTTCGCCCAACTCTTTACTTTATTACTCATACTCATCTCACCTGGTATTTATTAAATTGTAGTGTTTGAATCAAATCATATTACTAAAAGTGATAATAATAAGAAAGAAAAAAATTTGGATCAATACAGATTAACCAAACCAAATGGGTAGAACTTAAGAGTTTTATTATAAAAATAATACACTCAAAACTAGTAAATTAGTCAGCAAAATAAACAGCTATATTAAATACTAATGTTGGTATTATTTTAGGAATCTCATCTGGTAATGATTCAACACCTTCTTTAAATGGTACCATAGAGAGAAAATAAAACCTTAGTTTCTATAATATGAATGTTGGAGATCAAAAAGCTTTATTTCTGCTTGACATCACTTTCAAGCAGTTTTTAAAAAACAAGTCAATTTTTCACAATCGCCTAACTGCATCATTTTTCCAATTCATGTCCTCAGATACACCACCTGCTAGCGTTTACTGCCCATCAGAAAAACACATGCAGACTGGCTCATCCAGTCCACCAAATACATCCAGCTGCAATGTCACTCCAAGGGACCTAGCACTGCGCCTCACATGAGTTCACCCAACCCTCCCCACCCCTAGCCCTATCCCAATTAAATATCCACTTTTGCCTCCACATTGAGTATGGACGTCTCTTCCCATATGCTGACAAAGCACTTATTGAGCTGGCAACAGCCACTTTCGCACCAGCAGGATACATTGACTTCTACCCTTACAGGGGCTATTTTGATATTGTCTCTTCACTGAATAGAGTATGGCCGCTACGGCAGAAACGCCCTTAATCTATAAAAACGCACCCATTATACCACCTATACACGTCTCCCCAATGATAACACACTTGTGGTGAACATTGCAAATTTTCCCTCACACCTTCCCCCTCATACACTTTATGAGGTTTGATGTCAGGGCTGTCCACTTATGCCACAGACCCCATCCTCTAATTCATTTCTCAAGTGGTGCTGAACGCCTCGCAGCACCTCGGGCAATGGCCACTATTGCCCCCCACCATCTGAAAATGTCCCAACACATCCCACCACGTGCCTGTATCCCATCTGCACCTGACCATTTCTTTTGGGGCTCACACCAACAACGATCACACATTTCCCCTCCTCTGCCATGAATTGGACCATATGAAAAAAAGCATGTCAATACAATGCACACCATGTGAATACAGCCATTTCCACCCATGAGGCCACACCAATAGCGTTTGAGTTGGGATTTTGGCTGCCCTCACCCCCAGGCCATGCGCTTGAATCAGAAGCAAAATATAGCACCTCAAACATAATCCAAACAATTTACATCTATGCCAACCAATCAGGTGCAGGCTTGGACCATAAATTCAATTCAAAAAGTTTCCGCCTCAAAACTTACACAACCACAGCCACCTATCACTATATCAAATTAAATCAACCAAAATCCCTGGGATTTAATTGGATGAAGTGTCCAAATCTGGTTAAATTGTCCCACCTCTGGCTAAACCATTCGATTTAGATCCTTGTCTAAATTCAGATTTTGATGCCCCACTCTCACCCAACCAATTTGTCCCCAAACCCAATGCTATCCCATGTCAAAGTGACCACCAGCTTTCTGAAGCCGCAGTGGCCTTATCCAAAAATCGCCATCTCTGTGAAGCCATGGAAAAATCAGTCTCTGAATTTAAACAAAAATTGCACATCACCACATTCCCCCCTGATTTCACTGTAATCGCAAAAAAGGAAATTGAAAGCCTAGCTGGAACTTCTGCCAATGCCATCAAACATGTCACTGAAATGGCAGATTTTTTTTCCATCCACACGTGTAACCAGAGCCAACATTTCAAAATTCGCCCACCTTCCTGATGCCCACATCTAAGGTGAACACCATGTGCTGAACTCATGGAGGCTATGGTTTAGGCTTAAATTCTCATTTTAATGAATATCTGCAACACTTTGGCCCTCATCTCATGGACGCCATAACCCCTTTGCTATCAGCATTGGTCCGCCTTTTCAATGATGAAGCTGAAATCAAAGCTGAAATCAATAATCCGCCTGATCCCCCCATCCGCCATGGTGGGTTAAGTGGCTTGATGCTGTGCCACCTGGTAGATTCTTTTATTGTTTTCTTTTATGTTTCTCGATGCCTGTTTTGGGCAATTGGTTCATATTTGGTTTTTTAGTTGGAGTTTCTGTTTCAGTAATGTACATCACTGGTTGGCATACCACAAATAAATTTATTTTATGAAAGTTGGCCATTTAGACCCTCTACACTGGGACTAATTCTTGCCTAGCGCGCTTATGGCATATTGTATTAGTTACCACCAATCCTTAATATGTCTCTTTTTTCACGTCTCAAATGGTCAAGAACATAGGGTACCCGCAGTTCTAGCTAAATATAGCTTTGCTGCTAGGACTGACGATCATGAAAAGGCTATGAAGAGCTTAACCTAACATACAATTCAGCTGCGATCTGATGCCATGACCACTTAGAAAAAACTGTTACTAAAGAGGGCCAAGCAGCTAATGAGCTTAGTCAACCTCTCCCCTCTTTTCAGATATTTGATTTGGTTTGTACTATCACAATTGAATAACCCCGGAAGTGGAAAACCTAAGCCAATTTTAAGGATCTTTCATCATCACCTATAAGTGGGATAATGGATTTTCTAATAAAGTCCCATTATTTTTAAATCAATATAAATAGGGCCCACAGGCGATTTCTACGCCTCTATTCTCTCCTCAACATTATTAAATGGGTAATTTCAGACTATTGGATCTTGACTGATTGAGAAGAATGTTAAAGGGTTGATTAGTTTATTAGTATAAGAAATCTTAGTCAAATTCACTGCAAAATAGTTCTGATCAGAAAATTTCTACTCTAACCCTCAAAGATACTTTAAATTGAGGTAATAAGGTTCCCTCAAACCCTTTGAACTATAGGCAAACTGACAGATAAGCTCATACTATAACTAACTCGAGTTTATTGAGGTTTTCTTCCTGCTCAACATCACTTTCAAGAAATTTTTGAAAAACAGTCAAATTTCCACAACCACTTCTGCGCATCAATTTAGCCAATTTACTTCCTTGGATCCACCTTCCTGCTACCCCAATGTGGGGCAGAGGGGATTCACACAATAGTGTTTCCGCCCAGCAGGCAAACGCATGCAGACTGGCTTGTACAGTCTGCCAAATACATCTGGCTGCTATGTCCCTCCAAGGGATTTAGCACTATACCTCATACAAGTCCACCCAACCCAACCCATCCCTTAGCCCTACTCAATCCACTATCCTCTTTTACCTCTTAGTCAAGTATGGACATCTCTTCCCATATGCCAACAAAGCGATAGTTGAGCTAGCAACTACCACCTTTTCACTGGAAGTATTAATAGACTTCTGCCCTTATAAGGGCTATTTTGACATAGGCTTCCCTAGTGAAGAGGATATGGCCGCCGCAGTAGCAGCGCCCTTAATATAATAAACATACCTATTACCACCATCCAATCACGTCTCCCAGTTGATACCACACTTGTTGTGACCTTTGCAAAACTCCCCTCACACCCTCCCCCTCAAGCACTTTATGTAGAGTTGATGTCAGGGCTGTCAACTTATGGCAAAGACCCACATTCTCCAATTCATTGTCAAGTAGTGCTGAGTGCCTTGTGGCACCTCGGGCAATGGTCAGCATTAACCCCACCAGCTGAACATGGCCCAGCACATCCCACCACGTGCATATATCCCATCTACAACCTACCATTTCTTTTGGGCTCGCATCAACAATGGTTGCACAATTTGCCCCCTCAACCATGAGTTGGACCACACAAAAACATGTTGATACAATTTAAACCCTGCAAACACGGCCAACTCCACCCATGAGGTCACATCAAAAGCGTTTGAGTGGTGATTTTGGCTGCCCCTACCCCCAGGTTGTGCGCTCAATGAATCAGCAGCAAAATCGAGCAACCCAAATCCAAGCTGGCCAATTTACACCCATTTTAACCAATTGGGATCAGGTTTGGACCCATGTTTAATCCAAAAATACTCCCGCCCCAAAACTTACCCAACCAGAGACAGCTATCACTGAATCTTCCCAAGTCAACCAAAATCCCTGGGACTTATTGGATGAAGTGACCAAATCTGGTGAAATTGTTCCACCACTGGGTGATCCAATTGATTTAGAACCTTACCTGAATTCAGGCTTTGATGCCCCAGCTCCAACCAACCAATATGTCCCCAAACCCAATGGTACCTTTTTCCAAAATGACCACCAGCTTGCTGAGGCTGTGGTGGCCTCACCCAAAAATTGGTATTTTTGTAAAGCTGTGGTAAAATATGTTGCAGAATTTCAAAAAGGGCTGCACCCCCCTCTTTCCCACCTGATTTCCCTCCTATTGCAAAAGAGTAAATCAAACGCCTCTATGAAACTTCACCACCGCTGTCCAACATGTTGCTGAACTAGAAGATTTCTCACCATCCACACATATCACCAGAGCCAACATTGTGAAATTAGCCCAACTTACCGACGCCCACATCCAAGATGAACACCATCTTGCCAAACTCAGGGAGGCTTTGATCCAGGCCAAGCTGTTGATCTCAACAACTATCTACTTCACCTCAACCCTCATCCCGCGGATGCCCTAACCCTCGATATCAACATTGATCTGATTTTTCAATGTTGAACCCATTGATGATCCTCCTGATCCACCCTCCTTCTCCGCCATGGTGGGATAAGCAGCTCACTGCTGTGCCACCAGGTAGGTTGTTTTCTAGTTTTTTTTTTTTTTGCTTTTCCCGCTTCTCATCAAGGGACCCAGCTCATGTTTTTTAACGGTTTAGTTTTGGAATTTCTGTCTTAGTAATGTCTTTCCCCTGGTCGGCTTGCCTTGGTTGAATAAAAAAATTGAATTTAGTGCTATCGCCTAAGAGAGAACACCTCTATTATAGACCTGTAGGGGGTTCTAAGGGTAGAAATATTTTATCCACCAATTAAGAAAGATGAATTACTCTAATTAATCAAAGTGAGAATATATTCATAATAGGTTATTAAATATGTTACAAATTCATTTCTGCATGGATTTATCATACATGCTGTTGACCAATCCCCTATGCTAAGCCATACCAGAATGAAACGATTCTAAAGGATTCTGATAGGCTGATATGTCAAGATAATATCTATAACTCTCCCATTCCCAAATAGGTGGTGCGGGGTACACCACCATAACATCAGGGAACTCGTCTTTCTAAGATGGTAATCAGGGCACCACTAAGGATTCCAAAATAGAGGGGACCAAGGGCAAGGTAGTACAATGGAGGATATAATAGTAGATAACTAATAAAACACAAAACTTGGTTTTACCCCAAAGGGAAGCCCATAGCCAAGTGGGGATCTGTGCAGGAGGGCTTGGGTGCCTCGGTCTGGAGAGGACCAGGGCTGCCCAGTAGTGCACCATATTTGGTAGATATTTGGGTAGAGATACAATGATTAACGTTGTTGGATACTGCCTTAAGGACCACGCACAAGTTCACAAAGGCAACATTTAAAAAACGTAAAGACAATGGGGTTTTTTTATTATTAAATTGACCAATGAGGAAGGTTGGTCTCAAGAAAACATATTTAAACAATTAGAGTGGAATTTTCAATTGGTGGAAGTTGTGCTAAGCCAAGTGCACTAGTAGCCGCACACTTCCATGACCCAGGGTACTATAGTTCAAGATTGACTAAACTTATTCTATTGATTGTAGGCATGGCCAACATGTTTTAGAAATTTTTAAAATTGAATAGGTTTTAAGACCCCTTCTGTTGAGCAAATGAGATGAACCGTCATATTCATAATATAGATAGTGCTTTTTAAAGCCCTTGCCATAACAAAGGGCTGAATGTCATGCACATCCCCTAGGCCGATCTGGGCATATATGGTGTTGAGATTTTTGCCCATATTCCCAGCTGACTAGATTAATAGGGATTGCTAGGGGATAATTCCCTAAAGCGAAGTGAATTAGATATCAGTTGACCCTGATTTTGGGGTAACGATTTTTGGGGAATTTCAGGCTATTTAACCCGTTGGATCCATCAGGGATTGATCCAAATGAAAGTTAAAGATCTTGTCCGGCAGATTTTCCAACAAAATAGGGGCACCTGATAGTTGATCAAATATCAGGTGTACCAATTGGATCAGTCAGGTTTCATCACTTACTGATTAGGATTTTAAGGATCAAGTTTTGAGGCAAGTGATGCCTCCTGCAACTAGTGAATCGACCAGTTGGTTCATGACCTGCTTTATTGGGTAACAAGTACCATTACTTAAGCAGGTCGCTTGCCAAATATGGTTGATTCACTGGGATAGAGAGGAAAATGTTAAAGACATGTTTTCTGACTCTTTCTATTTTAGGTCTTGAGGATTTCCAATGATGGAATCCTAGCCAATATGGGGAAGACCATCGCTGGTGAGATGAGGATGGGTAATTCAATAGCAACGGCTGCTGTTTCATGAGGAGGTGATAACCAAGGGTTGGGAACTGAATCTCCACTTTAAATTCCCCTAAGAAATCACTAATTAAACACAATTTTACTAGTAATTAGTATTATCTTTATATACTTTATCAGAATCCATTTCAAGTTCTATTCTTTCTCAGGGAAATTATCGCTGTGTGCTCTAATTGGGAGACTCTTTAGGATAAAGAGTAAAGATCTGAGTGGGGATCTAGAGAAAAGAAGCCGATTTAAATTGAGGATTGCTGCCAACTGGGAGTCACAGAGAGAAACTGTAAACAGGGATCCGAGCGTGGATCAGGTTAGGTGGTACCAGGGAACAGATCCCTATTCAGGAAATCCTTAGTCTTTGAGTGAAAATACTGGCTAAGGTTGGTCTGAATTCTAGTACTTTACTTCATCAACGGATAATAATCTCCATACTAAAATCAAACAAATATATTTCACTATCAAACAACGCAGAGAATTCCACAACAATGAACCTGTGCAGTTATTACATTTATAGGGGTTATTAGCTGAGAATAATAAGAAAACCTATAAATTTTAATGATTGGTGCTCAATACAGGGATTGTAGTTGAGTAGAAGATATTAGAAAGTGATGTCATATAAAGATGAAATAATAAAACTATGAACGGAGTTGGCAACTGTTAACCAGGATGCCCAGACCTCTGTGGAACACCAAGATTTTGCTTCCTTGGAGGAAAAATTCGCCAAGATTGAGGAAAGGGTTGATAAAGTCATGACTTTTGGAAATGAGTTTCTTGGAAAAGTAATGACAATGAATAAAAAAGGAGGTGACTTAGTTTGAAAAGTTTTATTTCTCTTAAAATGGAGCGTGAAGCATATCACATTCATTTAAGAGCATTCAGCGCAGATATTGAGTGGACGATTATACAGGTTGAGGAGTTGAAGACTCACAAATGTGAATGTGAGCCATATGTGGTGACTGACACCGAAGAAAGAACTCCCTAAATGCTAGTTGGAAAGTTGACTACCCCCAGAAACATGCCGCCTGCTTTTACAGCTATTTTTTGGAGATGATGCCAAAATTACTCCCCATTTATACTGAGTAGCCAAACCAAGAGAGGTGGCTAGAGAAACTTGGGGGAATTCAAAGCGACACTAAAATTGCTGACTTTCCACCAGGATAATGCCCCTGCATTTTTCTGATTGTTTGATATGACAATATATGGATATGGCGATTGTCAAAAGGCATTGACGGTGATAGATTGCCTAGATACTGATTGTCAAAAACTAGTGTTGCCCCATCTGGAGGGGGACAGTTGGTCGTACATTGAGGCCTAAGTGGCCATTATGAAGGAATTTGGAAGCCTGATGCACATATCAAAGCGCAAACAAATGTTTATGGGCATTCAATTCTATAATGATGAATCCTTATCAAGCTTTGCCAATTGTTTTTACCAGGAATCGCAAAACCTGGTTGGTGTGATAGTGCTGAATGATTTTGATACCCGATTCACACTACAAGTGGCCCTTTGCCCTACCATAATTTGCATCGGATGATATCTTCCATGTTTGTTACAGAATTTACCACCTCTCTGATGGTAGACAATTTGAAAATCTTGGAAGCTACGTTTAATTCCCCAAATAGAAGTTTCAAGAAAATCCAGTACATAATTTGAATCCCACAAATGGGAATGAGGGCGCTAAGGACATGAATAAACAAATCATGCTGGAAAATAAGCCCAAAGACTTTAAAAGGATTAAAAATAAGGAGAAAGTCATTTACCAGTGTGGAGGAAAGGGACATTTGCTGTGCACTGCAAGAAACACAAAGATTAAATTTACGTGGTCCAAGTAAAAAGTCTGCAACTGTAAAGGAGTCAGTCAAAGTGCCCACAGCCTAGATGGGGAACAGTCTAGAGCTGTGGAAAACCCTATTCTTCCTTATATTATGAACAATGAAATTGACATCAGTGATCTATTCATAGATGAAGACGTGCAGGATCTGCTGTGACAAGTAGTCAATCTGGACATGAATGCGGTAACAAGATCCAGGGCAAAGGATTTTGACCCCAAGATAAATAAAGAAGTTGCTCAGCCATATGCTAACAACTAGCGGATAAGATTTGAGTTGCAGATAATCCTGAATAATTGACCAAAGTTCAATTAGATGAGGCAAACCTGTCAATCCCCCTCAGCGCATTAAAGGACTCATTCCCTGATTTATCAGCACAAATAATTAACACCCTCGATTCAGCTAATAATGTCACTATACACTCAGTAAATAATAACGTGCAATACTCTGAGTGTACAGTATAGATATACAAGTGAATTGAGCACAGGTGAGGGAGATTTTTGACAGTGGAGCGCCCATTAGTATTGTCTCAACCAAGTTGGTAAAGATGATGAAGATTTCACTCAACTTAGAACACAAGAAAGAGTATGAGACAGCTGGGCCAAATACCACCATCTCATGTGGAGTGTATAGCGCTCTACCACTTTGATTTGGATCCTTGGGGTATCTGCTCCAGCGATAGTTTTGGCCAACCAGAACTATGATATTCTGATCAGGACAGAATTTCTACAAAATTATGGAGTTAAATTAACTTTGAGGATAATATGTTGACAAATTGGGTCAGACATTACCATTGGTCTATCAGAAAGATGGAGAAGCTCCATTGAGTAAGTAAAATAACTTCATCAACTTGATATACAATGACGGCATTGTCCTGATTTGATATTAACTAGTTGGCTAGAAGCGACTAGAGATGCCAACGGAAATCCTAGAAAATTGGGGAATTCCACTGAGAATCAAGAATGCAAAAACTATATCACTGGGATCACAAATAATAGTCAAAATGGGGTTGACATTAGAGATACTGGAGCTGCTGTATGGGGAGGTTGGAAGCCCCTGGAAGAAGTCCAGAGTAGAGCCTTAGTGGCTCCTGGAATAATAATGCTGGGTCACGGAGAAATTTGAGTTCTCCTGGCGAATTTAAGTGAAAACCTATGAAGATTGAGAAGAATCAGATTGTCATGTTTGTTCACCTAGTCCTGACAGCTGAACTGAGGAAACTCCACGATTTTGGGACCCTCAATGAAATAAGATTGATGTCTGGGGTAACTGAGGGTATCAATCTATTGGTATATCGAGAGCAACTTGCTGATCTGTTGTAAGGACAGCAGGAAGAGGTGCTCATACTTTTTGAAAATTATTGGGAAGTATTCACTCATTATGACCACAATTTGAGATGCAAAAGAGATGTGATCCACAAGGTTGATAACAGAATAAATTTGCCAATCAGGATGAAACCAATTCAACAGTCAAAGGCGTCCAAAGAAGTAGTGGAGGAAGAAATCAGCAAACTAGTGAAGAATGAGCTTCTAGTTCCGTTGTCAAGTCTCTGAGAGTCTGATTCTTATTGTGAAGAAGAAGGATGGGTCTAATTGGGTGGTGATCAATCATCAGAAGCTTAATAAGATTATGAAGAAGCATTGTACCACTACCAAAAATTGACGATGCGCTAGACTGATTGGGAGAAGCAAAGTATTTCTCCACAATGGATCTAATATCAGAATATTGGCAAATCAATTTGCCAAGAGAAAACCAAAAAAATTTGCGATTATCACCACACAGGGTCTATATCAACTGATGAGGATGCCCCAGGGTCTGTGCAATGCGCCTAGAACGTTCCAGAGGGCCATGAATGCAATAATAAATGACTTGAAGTTGTCATGCGTCCTTTTGTACTTAGACGATATAAATGTGTTCATAGGACGTTTACTGACCATTTACACCACTTAAAGGAAGTGTTCAAGAAAATATCCGCAGCCAACCTGAAGATTAAGCTGAGGAAGTGTCACTTCTTCAGGAAATAGTTGGAATACCTGGGATATTTTATTAAATCTTTTGGATTGCAGCTGCAATCCCAGAAGATCGAAGCCATAAAGTGAATGGCTATGCCAAAGAGTGTCCAAGATATACAAGTTTTTTTAGAATGGTTGGATACTATAGAAGATATATTCAGGATTTTGCCAGAATCGCTGAGCCCTTATTCCATCTGTTGAAGGATCTGAAGAAAGGATTAGTTTGGAATGAAGAAAACCAGAAAGCTCTTGATGAGTTGCGCCAGTAAATGATAGATTCTCCAATTTTGAAATATTTAATTTCTAATGAGAATTTATTATACAAATTGATGCTTTGTTGATGGTGATCGGCGCTGTATTGAGCCAAGTAGATGAACTTGGGGATGAACATCCAGTGCATATGTGAGCTGGAAACTCTCAGCTGCTGAGAGGAATTACACTATAACTGAGTGTGAATGCCTTACAGTCATTTACACCTTTAAACAGTTTTAGTGTACATTCCTGGAATGCAAATCAAAGTGGTGACAGACAGCTCCTCGTTGCATTGGCTTCACAATTTACAAGAACCAGAAGGACAACTGGCCTGATGGGCACTGAAGTTAAAGACTTACAATTATGAGGTTTTCCAATGAGTGGGGGCTTCTCTTCAGAATATATATGGTTTATTGCAGTTATTAATGGTCCAGATGGTATACCAGCAGGCGGATGAGCTATATCAGAGAAAAATTGACGGAGAAATCAGGAATGAGCCCCAAGAAAACACAAGATGCACTTTGAAAAGTGATGGAAAACACTGAGACCATGGATGAATATTTTTTCAAGTCGATAAATAGGAAGCAATTTCTATTCCAAAAGCCGTCAGAAATGAGCGGCTATTGTTCTAGCCGCTCATAAGGCTGTTGAGCATGGAGGTCTGAGAAAAACGACTGACCATATTCACCAGTTTTACTACTGGGAGTCAATCAACTATGATGTCACTGACTATCTGGCTTGCTGTGTGGAGTGCCAGTTGCACAAGCCACATAAGAATACAACTGGATACCAACTGGTCCGCAATGAATTTTCTTGGCATATGGTGTCCATCAACGTGATGAGACTGCTGACAATGAGCACAGGAGGAGTCAAGTACATAATAGTTGTGATCAATTATCTGATGAGATGGGTCGAGATGAAGGCCCTGGCGAAAGTAGATGCTACCAGCACTGTGAAGTTCATCCTGGATCAAGTATTATACTAACATGGATGCCCGCAGGTCCTTCTGAGTGACGATGTGACAAATTTCATGTCTCATGTGATCCCATGATTAAGTAAAATAATGGGGATCCTAGGAGTGTGTCTGTACCCTACTGGCCAGAGATGAACGGACTGGTAGAACGAGTTAATGGGACGCTGTCCATGACGCTGAGGAAGCTGGTCTCAGGAAGAACTTCCGTGAGGGGAATGTATCAGAGTTCATTGATGTTCACCTACAATATCAATCATCATACAGTGATGGGAAAAATGCCATTCGAGTTACCATATGGAAGGAAGGCCGCGTTTCCACTGATTTTATATTCAGTAGTGGAACCACCATTGGGGATGAGTGCTGAGCATTACCTGAACTGATTAATGAAGATTTTGATTGAAATGCAATTGCAATCATTTGATACTACTTTGAAGAAAGGATTCAAGTGAAAATAATGGATGATAAGAATTGACCGGCCTTAGCAGAATACCAAATATGCTAAAGAGTTGACTATTGTGATATGCATGGTTCAGGAGAAGAAAAAAATTAGATGCGTTCTGGTAAGGTCTGTTTGAGATTATTGCCAAGATGGTAATGGACGCCTACTCCATCAAGAACCTCTTGGATGGAAGGATAGTAAATTGAGTCCATGCTAATTATTTACAGCAATGGATCAATGAAAAAATAAAAAAGAGCTTTTGAATGACTTCTGAACCATTGATTTGGTTATTTCCTATTGATTTGGCTAAGTCTAGAAAAAGGACAGCTTAACCAAATTAGATGGTTAAGTCTTAAAAGGTAAGACCTCTGAACCATAGAAAACTGGTAGGTCTAAGTATACCTAGGATCCAGTTTGGGGGGATGAAATAAAAAGATGGACCACTGAACTGAAAAAAGGTCAAGTCCCAGGAAAAAAGAAGAAAAAATAAAAGATTGATAAAAATACGGAAAAAAATATTAAAACGCATAGAAAAAACGATATATTTTTAGAATTTTTACTTTTTTTCTTGGTTATCATTTGATTCAGGGATGATTCTGCCCATGTCGCCTCTTGGGGGAGGGAGGATGGATTGCAGTAGGAGTAAATAACCTATCAAAATTTTTGTGAAATCAGACGCTAGTGAGGGCTAGACTTACTCAAAACCAAGTTCTTTAAGCGGATGCAGATCCCTGTGAGAAAGTGACTAGGGAAGAGAAATTGAAATGTTAGAAGATGCCAAATGTGATACCCTGGAGCGGGGAGGGAAGCAACATTACAAGAAGGTGAATTTAGTGAATAACCCTGAGTAATCTCAATATGGTACTGGAGCTGGAAGATTGGCCTTGAGTGCTTGCTGATGGCTTTGTCAAGTACACTTGACATATGGGCCAGCATTGAGCAAGGGATTCTAGGCGAGGGTTGCCAAATCATGCCCCTATCAAAGCCATCAGTGGAAGATACTGATGGGATGCGCCAGAAATGAGATAGTTATGCAAGAAGCGAATGGCATCCTGCAAGCGATGACTACAAGATTCTCTGAAGCTGAAGTAGAATGAATGATGGAAGACTGGAGAGTCTGGAAGCTTCATGGCCCAACTTTGAAGAACTTGGCCAGCAAAGTGAAGATCATAGGCTTCAACATCTCGATATAGAATAGTTTCAATATTGGAAGAGTTCAGAGCTATAAACAAAGCCTCAGTGACTTAGGCCCTTAATTCTGCATAGGGGAGTTTGAAATATATGCTGTTTCCGACGGCTAGTTCAGTAGCCAAGGCAGCTTGCTTGTAATATTGATCGAGTCAGAAGAGAAACTCCAGAATAAAGTCTGATCCAGTGAGGAACAAACAACTGAGAGCGGAGGGCATTGCTTCAGGAGGTTCGATGATGATGGTAGGAGTATCTGAAAATGGAGCCAAATCCAGGAGAGTTTTAAAATATAACTCAGGAATTGATGACAGAGGAAGGATTGGTCATGAGTCGTTCAAGATAACCGCTAACCTGATTTTGCCAGAATTTGTTACCATTTCTGGTAATTCCATGGAAAGACAGGTTACTGGAATTTGACTGGAAGTATGAGTCCTGGAAGGACCATAGAAGAGGTTCCAGCGCGCAGATTGACTCATCAGCTAGAAAGAGCCAAAGGTCTTTATCAAAAAACTATTGAGCAGCTGTTGGTACCGAGACTTAGAATTTGACATATGAGCTAGATGAAAGGGGGATGTTGGACTTATATGATAGTCAACATTATGCACTCTGAAATCAATTAAGCTCTAATTTTGGAGAAACTGATCTCAAAATTAATGGGATAAGATCTTCAGAGAAGAATTAAGAATGATATGAGTCTATAGGGTTATTATTAGAAAATAACAAGGGCAAACATAAATAAGCATTCTTAGTTGCACCATGAAATGAACAATGATGGCAAAAATCTCTTGTCAAGGACAAGGAGAAAATCAGAAAAATGAGGACACCAGACCAAGAATCCTGAATATGACAGCAGGTCATATTCCCCAACTGGGGGAAAACTGGTTCCAGAACTAATATCGTTACAAGTAGATTGATCAGCCTGGAATGACAGAAGGTCATGGGGAAAGCATTCTGAGTAGGTGGTAGCGAGGAGGAAGAGGAAGAGAGTCAAATGCTGAAGGTCATCCCGAGCAGCGTTGAGTATTGACAATTGTAATCCACTTGAGTAAATGAACTATTTGACCAAGTGTCCATTTTGGTCTTCTCCTACCCCAATCCTTTTCTCACTGGAAATATAGGCAAGAGGGGGATGTGTTGGGTTTTTGCCCATATTCCCAGCTGACTAGATTACTAGGGATTTCTAGGGGATAATTCCATAAAACAAAGTGAATTGGATAACAGTTGACCCTGAGTTTGGGGTAACAATAATTGGGGGATTTTAGGCTATCATCCTGGGTCAGATCCGACAGGGATCAATCCTGATAGATGCTTATAATCTCGTTGGACAGAGTTGCTGATGAAATAGGGGTATCTGATAGTTGATCAACTATGAGATGTACCAATTGGGATCAGTTGGGTTATATCACTGACTGATTGGTAATTTAAGGACCAAGTTGCAAGGCAAGTGATGCCGCCTGTAACTAGAAAATTGATCAGTTGGTTTGCAACCAGCCTTAATGGGTAACAAGTCCCATTACTTAAGCAGGTCGCTTGACAAATATTGTTGATTCACTGGGATAGAGAGAAAACGTTAGGGACATGTTTTCTGACTCTTTCTATTTTAGGTCTTGAGGATTTCCAATGATGGAATTCTAGCCAATATGGGGAAGACCATCTCTGGTGAGATGAGGATGGGTAATTCAAGGGCAACGGCTGCTGTTTCACGAGGAGGTGATAACCAAGGGTTGGGAACTGAATCTCCACTTTAAATTCCCCTAAGAAATCACTAATTAAACACAATTTTACTAGTAATTAGTATTATCTTTATATACTTTATCAGAATCCATTTCAAGTTCTATTCTTTCTCAGGGAAATTATTGCTGTGTGCTCTAATTGGGAGACTCTTTAGGATAAAGAGTAAGGATCTGAGTGGGGATCTAGAGAAAAGTAGCCGATTTAAATTGAGGATTGCTGCCAACTGGGAGTCACAGAGAGAAACTGTAAACAGGGATCTGAGAGTGGATCAGTTTAGGTGGTACCAGGGAACAAATTTCCATTCAGGACATCCTAAGTATTTGTAGGGAATTTGGTCAAGTTTTGTGTTAAATTCTACTACTTTACTCAAACTACTGATAATAGTGTTCATACTATTATCAAAAGAATATATTTCACTATCAAAAAGCACAGAGAATTCCACAGCAATGAGCCTGTGCAGTTATTACATTTATAGGGGTTACTAGCCGAGAATAATCAGAAAACCTATATATTTTAACATATGGCCTGAACCCAGCGCTGGTCTAGGGTAAATGTGAGGTCAGGTAGGCCTGCTAACTTTACCTTTTTGGCCTTCTGACAACTAGTTTTATATTATCAGTTGGTTCTTTCAATTATGTCAATAGGTTATGACATGATCTTTAATTTAGCTAAAATAGGTTCTCAAAATCATAAACGTGTCACTTCATATTAAAAACGCTTCACATTGAGGAAGAATTTGGATCAAAATCAGATCAATAATTAATATGTGTCTTGACCCCAGGCTAATCAGAGATACACAAATATAACAAGTCAAAGGAAGCATAACTGAGAGCTTGCAAACACATTGATTTCCAGGTTGGCTTTCCAAGTATCTTCATATAAAAAATCCCTAAAATCTGGACAGCTTTGTGGGCATTATAGTTAATATAATTTTGCTCTTTATATGAAGTATTGTATGTCATAGTATTGACCCATCAATGATGATGAGGTTTTCCTGAAAATGGGGTATAACAACCTCGACTTTTTATTAATAAAGTATCAATTATCATGCTTATCTTAATTGCAGACTTAAAGAATGTCTGTAGTCTACTTTCTAGTCTCAAATATTTATACTTCTGCCTTGTTTCTTAATTCACCTGAATCTGCTAATTTGTTGAGATCCTGCATCCTAGCACCTGCGAGCAGCTTTTTGCCAGGATTATAACAATCCAGTCCTTAAATGGAGTAGTTTTATAAAAAAATCTGCCAAAGCAAACTCTACTTAATTCATACCCTCAGGCAATAAATAAGATCAAGCTAAATCACAGTTTCCTGTCAGTTATTGAACTGGGGGACACAAGGTCATGGGGAATGCATTACTAGATAGTGGCGCAGTAGGCAATCTCATAGATCTCAGTGTGGATCAGTTCCTTTATCTAGAGTTGGACTTAGCTTCTTTATATCAGGGGCATCTTCAACACCCATAAAGCGCCACAATGTTTGTTGCCCTATCCAGTTTATTAAGCAAGATTTCTAGTTTTGTGACTGCTTTTGGAAGTGCACAACTTTATATACCCAACTTTTCTTTCTCATTTCAAAAAACTATTGCAACCTATTCAATTCAAAACTAGATCTAGTTTGATCTTTCACAGAGGAGATTAGTCTGCGCCCATGTCAGGGAGCAGTTGGGCAAGCAAGGTAAGTGGAGCAGGTGGAAGGCCCGCGGTATCCAACGTTTGAAAACGCCCCAGATAATCCAGCAGAATAGATAAAAATTTTAAAAAACTGGCGGTCACTATTTCCCCGGAGATCCTCACATGGCAAGCACGATGCAACCAGTACATCAACACACCACACTCCCAGCCACTTTCGTCGGTGGAATTCAGAGTCCTCGTGTTTCTGGACATCCAAAAAACGGCCTTATGGGAAAAATTTTGTGAAGATGTGCACACAATTTTCCTGACCGCGGTGTACGTTGCACCTCACTCCATGTCACGCGGTTGGCTGGACCTAGGTTTCGAAAAGCAAAACAGCAGCAGACGAGGCTGCAGTGTTGCACGTAGTGGTTGACCTCCCCAAAGGGCAATGGGTCATTGAGACCAAACGCACCAGATGGACAAAATCAAACCAAATTTTCCTCACGTTTGACTTTTTGCCTACTACAGTAAAATGTGATATTTTGGAACAACACCTGAAAGATGGTCTCTCCATATATGGCGAAATACAATCTTTTGAAATGCAACGCTTCATGCTGATGCCACACCTGTGAACTGGCAAAGCCATCGCAGTTCTAACCCCAACTGAGGAGATCGCGAAGGACCTAACCCAGATCCCGCACTCCACTTTTATTGATATTGAAGGGCATACCACCCACCCATTCTGGGTGACCGTGGACAGCGCGCCCCCCATTTGCACCCACTGTGACATGTTCAGCCATAAGGCGCACGCATGCCCCATCAAGGAGGGCGTCACATTCCAATAGCACCCCTCGGAGGCCATGGCCAGCGGAGAGGCGCACTATGAACCAACTGCAAGCACCAAGGAGGCTTTCCTGTGGGGAGCACAAGGCTGCTGCCTACTGGTAAAACCTATCTCCCCGCAAGAGCGGAAGAAGGCCAAGCAGGCCCATAGGGCCGCGGCCAAGGAAGCAGCCAAAGCTACCACCGCTATCCCACACTCACAATGCCAGGAGGACATGGAAACCTTCACGGCAGAAGCAACTTGGGAATCCATCAGCCAATCAGATTGGGAAGCCCATACCAAGTGGGCCACTCAATCCGAGGATCTGATGGGAGATTCAATCTCACCTAATCATTGCACCCAAGCTCTGGTTGAAACCGACTTGGGACCTATCCCAACTGAAAATTTTTTTTTGACCCGCTCAATGGTGCACCAAACTCATCCGCACCACAAAAAATTCGTTTGACGTTGGGAAAACAAAAAGTGAAGGCTAAAGCCAACATGACTCTTTCTGCAAAAATTAACAAAAACTCCAATAGCATTGCTGCTAACACCCGCGCTGCTGTGAAGGCCCATGGGGATCCAGAAGAGGCTGGTGGGCCTGGGTGCCCACCCCCTCACACCTAAGATGTGATGGGGGAAACCTTCACTTTAGGGATGTTGAATTCACCGGACTCAAGGCCTCCCCATCCCAGGCTAGGAAACTGAGTTTTTTACAACACAATTTACCCGTGGATATCCTGGCCATCCAGGAGTCCCACTGTCCATGAGGTTTCGAGGAAACTTGGAAAACAATGCTCCTCTCACCCTATCCTTTTGGTCAAAGCACTGTGGGGTGCTAATTCAGAAAAATCATTTTTTCAAATATTTATCCTCAGAAATATTCCTAAATGGCTGAGTGCTTGTTGTCACTTTCTCATGGGCTGATGTAGCGCACGCAATAGTCAACATCGATGCCCCAAATGGTGCACACAAGCGTCAGGAATTTTTCTCATCGGTCAAATCCCTCCCACTACCCCCAGACTCTTTCCTAGTTGGCGACATGAACTGTTGGCTAAACACACCAACGGAATGGTGGCTTTCCTCACCCCACGCCCCCCAGGGTCACGTAGAACTATGTGTTCTAAAGGCCACCCTCAGGTTAATGGATGCGCTGCTGCAACATGCCCCACTGCTCAAAAACATGATGCGTCCCCATGTCCACAATGGCCAATTAAGGTCCATGACCTGCATCGACCTTATTCTAATGCTGGCGAAATTCCAACCCCACATTTCCCACTTTAAAACAACAAAAAACTGAATTCTCTGACCACCGGCTGGTCTCAATAGCCTACCACCTACCTGTCGCAGTGGCTAAGGCCCCACATTGGTGCAAACTCCGCCCTCCCGAACTAGCATCGCCAGAGTTTTCCACTTGGGTGGAATCAGCAACTTTGGCAAAAAAGTTTGTTGCACCGTTTTGCGCGGACCCCATTTCCACATGGGCAACTTTCAAAGATGACACCATCCACCACTATCACCACCTCTCCTCCAGACGCTCACAAGCCACATCAGCAGTTATCTCGCGCGCTCTGGCAGAATTGGCACACTTGGAGTCCAACATACCAGTTACAGGATACAGTTCTGGATGGGGCTGGAAGTGGACGGAGGCAGCCACCCACCTCAACGCACTTAAAAGACAACACAAACATCGGGTTTGTGTTCAGTACAGGGCCACACACATCACAAAAGGCGACAAGTGCACCGCACATTTCTTTAAAAAAATTTTCGCACCATGCCAGAGTGTGGCCTGCACACAGGTGTGAAGATCGGATAATTCCATTGTGGATACACCGGCCAAAGTGGCAATCAAAATGCAAAGGTATTACTCCGAGTTGTACTGATCTGATCCAATTCAGCCAGCTGAAGTGGCAGAATTTCTTGACTGAGCCCACATCTGCACCATTTTCTGATACCCAGAAATAATGAATTTGATTACTCCGAATGAATTATGGACAGCCACTTGTGGTGCGCCAAACCAAAAACGCTCAGGCCCAGATGGCTTCCATATGAGTTCTACAAAAGTACTTCAACTATATATCCCCATTGCTGCTCGCCTCACTTAACCAAAGCCTGTTGGAAACGCGCTCTTACCAGGAGGACATGAGGCCTTTACAGTCACACTTTTCAAGAAAGGGGATAAGCTAGACTTAGTCAACTGGCGCCCCATTTCTCTAACAAACACAGACACCAAAATTTTAACAAAAATCATGGCTAACTGTTTAGGGACTGTAGCATCTGCCACCATCTCCCCAGAACAATTCGGTTTCATCCCCAGAAGGTCGATTTGGGATAACATGCAATCTGTGGCTAACGTATGTCAATCCACAGCCTCTGGGGCACTTGTATTTTTGGACCAACAGAAGGCCTATGATAGAGTAAACTTGGAATACCTCAGGGCCTGCCTACATAAATTCCGCCTACCCCCTCGCTTTATCAACTGGGTAATGCTGCTCACGGAATCTGCAACAATGGCAGTGCGTGGCCCTGGCTTACTGATGGAAGTAGTCCACCCTCAAAGGGGCTTGCGACAAGGGGACCCCTCAGCCCACTCTTATACAACTTCAGCCTTGACCCACTACTGCGAAATGTGAATGCCCAACTCACTGGGGTCCATGTGCCAGGCCAAGCCCCAGTCAAGCTAATGGCGTTCGCAGATAATTGTGTGGTTGGGGTGTCTAATAAACAAGATGCACGCACGCTTGAAGCTCTCATCCAGGAGTATTCCCAGGCAAGCAACGCGGCACTGAACGCTTCCAAAACTGAAATCATCCTCCTTTGTCGGTTTCAGAACTGCTGGACCCCAGCAATTAGTTCCCAACCCGGCCCATCTGCTCGCCCACGTCCTCGGCCTAATAATTCAACACACACCGCTCCACTGGTGCTCCCCTTGTGCCACGTCCTACCATAGGACCGGTACGCCATCTGGGCGTGTGGATGGAGGCAGGCGGATACGCGTCAGCAGTAATGGAGTGCCATATTCTGGATAACGTGACAAAGCGAATCGCCTCTCTCAGAGCCCACCCTAATTCCCTTACTGGCAGGGTGGTTTTAGCAACTCTATGCTCCTCTCCAAAGTCTGGTTTGGATCCCACGCCATCCCCTTTCCCCAAGCTTCTTCAAATCCTTGTATGCCTTGCTGCAAGGATGGCTTTGGTCAGGCCGCCCTCCGCCAGTGTGGCTAAAGGTCATGTTTGGCCCTCATCATCATGGTGGCATGGGCCTGCTTGACTTCAAAGCCCATGCTGCCAAGATCCTGGGCACCTGGATTGTGGCCGTCACCGCCCCTACACTCCCTTCCCAACACTGGTCCCACGCAGCCCGCTCCAACTTCTCCCGTGCCTTGGGACTCAACGATCCATTGAACCCCCACTCCCTGATGAAATACCTCGCATCACACACATCAGCCACAGGTCCTCACGGGACCAAAACCCACTACAAACAAATCCTACTCTCCATGCAGAGCGCTGAGTGGAGAATTCGTATCAGCGGACATACAACCCAAAGAGGACGCCCCTCTCTTCAGTTCACACAAGAGGTACAGGGGCTACCCATCCATGATGGCATGATCCCCATCCGGCCCCATGTCCTATCCAGGGTGGACTACCTGGACATGATGGACATCCCTTAATCCAATGAGACCCAAAAAACTATCTGGAAATATGTACACCATCCTTTATTGCAACCTCAAGTCCGGTCCCATGTGTGGCGCTGCCTGAGGCAGGTGTATCGTACAGCTGAGCGCTCTAACTCTTTACACTCATCCTGTGTCGTGTGTAGCCATTATGGAACGCTGTTCCACCGCCTGGAGAAGTGCTCTACATCTAAAGTGATATGGCGAGAAGTTCAACGTCTTTTGGGCCAGGACCAAACGCATCCCTTCAGTCTGTCAAGAGATATGTTTGCTCTATCAATGGCCTCCTCCCTTCCACCCTCCCTCTGTGCTTTGGTGGTTGCAATCGCCATGTGGACCATCCACACGATTGTCTTAGATGCCATAGCAGGTTCCACCCCCACCCTCACAGAAGCGGTCCACAGATTCCAGTTTCATTTGGTGGACCACTTTCAAGTGTGGTTGTTCAGATACCTCCCACCACGTTGCAGACAGCTGGTCTCCTCCTGGTTCCCAGTCTGCTTCATCAACTTAGACCCCTTCCTCCACACGTGCTCAATTGTGGCTACGGCCCATTCACACGTTCCCTCCCCTTTCCCATAAGTGGCGTTCCTGCAGGCAACAAGAGATAGCATCGTTTTTCTGGGGTGCCTCTCCTGGTACTAAGTTTTGTCTCTTCTGAGTTATATTCAGAAGATTCTGTCCCATGGTTAGCCTTCCCCGCAATAAAATTTAACTAAATTTAAAAAAACTTTATATCTCCAATTTATGCAGATTCAGCTGCTGTAGACCCAAGTATTTCACTCGTTTTGGGAATGAGAAATACCAAACAGTCAAACAAACGGACTAAAATGTCACAATTTTCCTATAAACAATAATACTGAGGATTTGAATCTAAAATTAAAACTCCAACACAATCTGATACTGATGGATTAAACTAACAAGAATTAAATACCAATATGTTTTAAAAGCCAACTGTCAATGTATTTAGAACATCAGATTAGTATACCATGAGTTTAATTATGAGACAGGCTTAAAAGCAACTTCTTACAAGCAAAGTAAAATTTTAGACCAATATACCATGGTCTAAATAACAAATGAAGCAAAAAAAACCTATTTTAAATTGATCAGAAAGCATAAAGTTGATTTGTAAACAATTTTTCTGGGGCCAGAAGCCTAATACCTATATATATTATCCTCATAAATTAAATTTAATGAAATAAACATGGTCTGATCTATCTAAAAAAGCACTTAAACAAATGAAACTTTTAAGGACCACCAGGGGCCATCTTCATACGTTCTGGTGCAAATCAGAACTATTCATAAATGCCATACCTTGTCATAAGACAGCTAGACTTAGAGGATAAATAGAGGCAATCACCTTCTATCTAACTCAAACTTTATCTTAAAAACCGCTGAAGATTTGTTTTAGTTTATTGCCAAAGTTCTTAAACTGTCCCATTATGGTATAAAACTCCAACTCTTTACTTTAAGTAACAAAGAGTTTTAGATACAGCTTTTTAATGTTGTGCTTATTAATTCAGGGATTTATAGTAGAGTTAACTCAAGGGAAGAGTTGCTTATGGGAGTAAAGTTACTACAAAAGAGTTGTGACTATTTTTTCCAGATTTAAAAATATCACGACAGCATCCAAGGGTACTCAAGATAAAGAGTATTCCATCAGGTCCGTTAAAGAGAAAGTGCCTGCCTGTTCCCAAGCAATTGGCGGTGATAACGCCAATTGGGATATCATTATTCATGGTAGTTATATGGTGGAAGCACTAGCGGGTAACATGAAATTGGAACTAAACTCTTTGTCCTTTGGTATTGAGGGGCTTAGCGGCGAAGTTCTATACTTGTAATCCTTCCTTAGGAGACTTCCCTCAGTTCCATAGCAGTTCCGCTCCACCCTCTTGAAACCTGCATCTCGATTTCTGGAATTTGTAGATCTGTATAAGGACAATTTAAACGTGGTCTACCATGCGTCTTCACTCCCATTTAGCATATGACCTAGGTTCCGCCTGACATTTGATCTAGTCAAAACCAATTGTCATCTTTATCCATACACAGATGAAGAAGAAAAGGCTTTTGGACTGTGGTAGATGTGATGTTGAATAAGGGTTGATCTTTAAAAGGTTTTAAATTCAATCCTCAGTAGCTTTCTACCAGAAAACATAAAGTTCCTTAAATCATGTGTGGACTATGGCCACCTAAGGAACATGATGAAGAATTTACCATACCCCTTGTCTCTGGATTAATTTATTGCTCAGGCAATGCATAGTCGCAGGTTTTCTCTATGATTGACCTGAATGATGCTTTCAATCTTATAAGGGTAAACGAAGGGTTTTAATATTTCAGATCTTATTGGCTGGTTCCTCAAAAAACTTATCAATTATTAATCACATTAGCGTCTGTGAGCTTCTTAGTGGGATTATTCATCAATAGAAAAATAAATTTTGTCAATAATTTATAGCAGACAAGTTATATAAAAACGTAATTGTTTAATTAAATGAGGGAATATTTATAGTTTTCAAAGAGGAACACCATCAGTAAGGATATCAGTCCTAGTATTAGCAAGATCTTCCCTAATCCTCAAGGAAGCCTGGATAAGTCATGAAGGAATAAATTTATTGTACCATTTGAGAGAGTATTAGACTCAGTTTTCCCTATAAATACCCTGAGACAATGTACCAATTAATGGCTTTGTCAGGCGATTTTTTCTGATGGTTAATGGCAAACTCATATAAAATTCAAATCAAGTCAAAAATTAGTAAAACTTTGTCTTTTCTGACAATCTCCTATTAAGATCTTGTTGAAGGGGTACTTTTATCTATAGAAATCTTCGGTGATTATGATTAACAATGGGTTTCACCTTGATAAAAAGCAATAAGATACTTAGGGCCATGTAATATATCACATAATAGGGTTCAGACCACAGTTCAAGCTTTTGGACTCTACCTCCAGGCTGATGATGGTAGTATAGTACTAAGTACCCACTTGATACTTAGACATGAGGGTTTCTTTGCATTGGCTTATTTTTTTCTTTTCTGTAATTGTTCCTAGGGATTTTATCAAAGTGTGAAGCAGTAAACATCATCTTACCAGTCATATCTTGGCTAAGATAGTGGTTTCAGCAGTTGAGGTTTCCAAGATGGGAGAACACTAGAGGGTAACACGTGGTCCAAATAGTATAGAGCCTTGAACAGGGGCATCCTAAAAATTTGGAGGTAGCTTACCTGGTAAGCCATCAAAGCCCAAGGGAAATAATTGTTCCATTAATCTGGATCAGTTTATAATATTGTAGAGAAGAGATAAGGGTACCACTATTTCACTCTACAGCCCCGTTAGTGGAAGGGTGATAGAGGACAGTAAAAGCTTGATATGTCACCATTAACAAATTGAGTCTGGTTACATCCTGGTATACAAACTAGTTCCAATATTGACAAGCAAACTTTCCAGGCTACCATTGTAAGTCTGGGGAAGCGCCCCTCCGTTTGGATTGTGGGAGTTCCCTATCCCATCCAAGAAGGGGCCAAGAAGGCCAGTGCCCCCTTATCTCCCAGGGCGACCTCACTCATGTGGTGGACGAGTGATGGGTCACAGCTTACCCTTTGAGTATTTCGCCCCCAACCCCAGTTCTTACATCTGGAAAATTAAATATGGCGAATTTTGGGGCTACAGGTCGTCGAAACCAAATGCACCAGATGGACAAAATCCAACCAAATTTTCCTCAGGTTTGACTTTTTGCCTACTATGGTAAAACGTGCCATTTTGGAGCAACACCTGAAAAATGGTCTCACCATTTACAGCGAAATACAAACTTTTGAGATGCAACACTTTACACTGATGCCACACCTGTGCACCAGCAAAACCATCACAGTTCTGACCCCAACCAAGGAGATTGTGAACGACTTAACCCAGATCCCACACTCCACATATAACAATATTGAAGGGCATACCACCCACCCTTTCTGGGTAACCGTGGACAGCGCGCCCCCCATCTGCACCCACTGTGATGCGTTCGGCCATAAGGCACACACATGCCCCACCAAGGAGGGCATCACATTCCAAGAGCACCCCTCGGCGGCCATGGCCAGAGGAGAGGCGCACTATGAACCAACCGCAAGCACCAAAGAGGCTTTCCCATGGGGAGCACAAGGCTGCTACCTACTGGTAAAACCTATTTCCTCACAAGAGCGGAAGAAGGCCAAGCAGGCCCACAGGGCCATGGCCAAGGAAGCAGCCAAAGTCACCAACACTATCCCACACTCCCAGTGCCAGGAGGACATCAAAACCTTCGCGGTGGAAGCAACTCAGGAATCCATCAACCAATCAGATTGGGAAGCCCATGCCAATTGGCCACCCAATCTGAGGATCCGATGGGTGACTCAATTTCACCTGATCTTTGCAACCAAGCTCCAGTCAAAACTGACTTGGTCTCCAACCTACCTAAAATTTTTTTGACCCACTCAATGGTGCACCAAACTCATCCGCACTGCAAAAAAATTCGCTCAACGTTGGGGAAACAAAAAGTGAAGGCAAAAGCCAACGCGAACCTTTCTTCTAAAATTAACAGAACCACCAATAGTGCTGCTGCAAACACCCGCGCTGCTGTGAAGGCCCATGGGGATCTAGAGGAGGCTAGTGGGCCCAGGTGCTCACCCCCTCGCACCTAAAGTGCAAAGGGGGAAAACTTCACTTTAGGGATGTTGAATATCGCCGGACTCAAGGCCTCACCATCCTGGGCTAGGAAACTGAATTTTTTACAAAAAAATTTACCCGTGGATATCCTGGCCATCCAGGAGTCCCACTGTCCACGAGGTTCCAAGGATGCTTGGAAAACCATGCTCCTCCCATCCCTATCCTTTTGGTCAGAGCACTGTGGGGTGCTAGTTTGGAAAAACAATTTTTTTAAATTTTTATTATCAGAATCCTTCCTCAATGGCTGAGTCCTCATTGTCACTTTCTTGTGGGCTAACGTGGCACACGCTATTGTCAACATCTACGCCCCAACCTGTGCATGAGAACGTCGGGAATTTTTCTCATTAGTCAAATCTCTCCCATTACCCCCAGACCCTTTTGTAGTCGGCGATATGAACTGTTGGCTAAACACACCAACGGACTGTTGGCCTTCCTCCTCCCACGCCCCCCAGGGTCATGTAGAACTTCGCGTTCTAAAGGCCACCCTTGGGTTAATGAATGTGCTGCTGTGGCGAGCCCCGCTGCTCAAAACATGATGTGACCCCACATCCACAACAGCCAATTAAGGCCCATGACCCGCATAGACCTTATCCTTACACCAGCGAAATTCCAACCCCACATTTCCCACTTCAAAACAACAAAAAACTGAATTCTCTGACCACCGGCTGGTCTCAATAGCCTACCACCTACCTGTCACAGTGGCTAAGGCCCCACATTGGTGCAAACTCCGCCCTCCCGAACTAGCATCGCCAGGATTTTACACTTGGGTGGAATCAGCAACTTTGGAAAAAGAGTTTGTTACACTGTTTTGCGCGGACCCCATCTCCACATGGGCAGCCTTCAAAGAGGATACCATCCGCCACTCTCACCACCTCTCCTCCTGACGCTCACAATCCACATCAGCTGTCATCTCGCGCGCTCTGGCAGAGTTGGCACACCTGGAGTCCAACATCCCAGCCACAGGATACAGCCCTGCATGGGGCCGGAAGTGGGCAGAGGCAGCTGCCCACCTTAACGCGCTCAAAAGGCAACACAAACATCAGGTTTGTGTTCAGTACAGGGCAAAATGTATTACAGAGGGTGACAAGTGCACCGCATATTTATTTAAAAAAAAAAATTTTGCGCCACTCCAGAGTGTGGCCTGCACACAGGTGCAAAGATTGGATGATTCCATCGCGGATACACCAGCCAAAGTGGCAATCAAAAACACAAAAGTATTAATCTGAGTTATACCAATCCGATCCAATTCAGCTGGCTGAAGTGGCGGAATTTCTTGACCAAACCCACATCCGCACCATTTTCTGATACCTGAAAATAATGATTTACTACTCCAAAAGAATTATGGACAGCCATCCGTGATGCACCAAACCGTTATTGCCCAGGCCTAGATGGCATTCCATATGAATTCTATGAAAAGTACTTCAAATATATATCACCACTACTGCTTGCCTCACTTAACCAGAGCCTTCTGGAAACACGCCTCCTACCAGGAGGACAAGAGGCCTTAACCATCACACTCTTCAAGAAAGGGGAAAAGCTAGACTTAGCCAACTGGCGCCCTATTTCCTTAACTAACATGGATACAAAAACTTTAACAAAAATCATGGCTAACCGTTTAGGGATTGTAGCATTTGCCACCATCTCCCCAGAACAATTCGGTTTCATACCCAGAAGGTTGATTTGGGACAACGTTCACTCTGTGGCTAACGCATGCCAGTCCACAGCCTCTGGGGCACTTGTATTCTTGGACCAACAGAAGGCCTATGATAGAGTGAAACGGGAATACCTCAGGGCCTACCTTTATCAATTCCGCTTACCCCCTCGCTTCGTCAACTAGGTAATGCTGCTCACAGAATCTGCAACGATGGCAGTACGTGGCCCTGGCTTCTTGATGGAAGTAGTCCACCCTCAAAGGGGCTTGCGACAAGGGGACCCCTCAGCCCACTCTTATACAACTTCAGCCTTGACCCACTACTTCAAAACGTGAATGCCCAACTCACTGGAGTCCATGTGCCAGGCCAAGCCCCAGTCAAGATGATGGCGTTTGCAGACGACTGTGTGGTTGGGGTGTCTAATAATAAAGATGCACGCGCACTTGAAGCTCTTATCCAGGAGTATTCCCGGGTAAGTAACGCTGCACTGAACGCCTCCAAAACCGAAATCATCCTCCTTGGTCGATATCAAACCTTCTGGGCCCCAGCAACCAGTGCCCAGCCCAGCCCATCTGCTCGCACATGTGCTCGCCCTCCCAGCTCACCCCACACCACCCCACTGGTGCTCCCCTTAGTGCCACGCCCTACCATAGGGTCAGTCCGCCATCTGGGCGTGTGAGTGGAGGCAGGCGGGTACGCATTTACAGTAATGGAGAGTCATATTCTAGACAGCGTGATGAAGCGCATCGCCTCCCTCAGAGCCCACCCTACTTCCCTTATGGGCAAGGTTGTTTTAGCCAACTCTATGCTCCTCTCCAAAGTCTGGTTCGGAGCCCACGCCATCCCCTTCTTCCCAAGCTTTTTCAAATCCTTGTATGCCCTGCTGCAAGGAAGGCTTTGGTCAGGCCGCCCACCACCAGTACGGCTAGAGGTCATGTTTGGCCCTCATCATCATGGTGGCATGGGCCTGCTTGACTTCAAAGCCCATGCTGGCAAGATCCTGGGCACCTGGATTGCGGCCGTCAAGGCCCCTACGCTCCCCTCCCAACACTGGTCCCGCGCGGCCTGCTCCAACTTCTCCCGCGCCTTGGGCCTCAACAATCCATCGAACCTTCACTCCCTGATGAAATACCTGGCTTCCCACCCATCGGCCACGGGTCCTCACGGGACTAAAACCCTCTACAAACGAATCCTTCTCTCCATGCGGAGTGCTGAGTGGAGAATTTGTATTAGCGGACACACAGCCCAGAGAGGCCACCCCTCTCCTCAGTTCACACAAGAGGTACAGGGACTACCCATCCAAGATGGCGTGATCCCCACACGGCCCCATGTCCTATCCAGGGTGGACTACCTGGACATGATGGACATCCCTTACTCCATTGAGACCCAAAAACTATCTGGAAATACGCACACCATCCTCTGTTGCAGCCTCAAATCTGTTTCCATGTGTGGTGCTGCCTGAGGCAGGTGTACCATACAGCTGAGCGCTCTAATGCTTTACACTCATCCTGCGTCGTGTGTGGCTAGTATGGAACGCTGTTCCACCGCATGAAGAAGTGTTCTACCTTTAAAGTGATATGGCGCGAAGTTCACCGTCTGCTGGGCCAGGATCAAACACATCCCTTCAGTCTGTCAAGAGATATGTTTGCTTTATCAATGGCCTCCCCCCTTCCACCCTCCCTCCGTGCTCTGGTGGTTGCAATCGCCATGTGGACTATCCATACGATTGTCTTGGATGCCATCGCAGGCTCCACCTCCACCTTCCCAGAAAGTGTCCAAAGATTCTGGTCTCATTTGGTGGACCACTTTCAGGCGTGGATGTTTAGATACCTCCCACCGCGTCGCCAACAGCTGGTCTCCTCCTGCTTCCCATTTTGGCTCATCAAATCAGACCCTTTCCTCTACACGTGTTCAATTGTGGCTACAGCCCCTTCACACGTTCCCTCCCCCTCCCCATAGTGGCGTTCCCGCTGGCAACAAGAGATAGCATCACTTCTCTGGGGTGCCTTCCCTGTTACTAAGTTTTGTCTCTTCTGAGTCAAATTCAGAAGTGTCCGTCCCATGGTCAGCCTTCCTCGAAATAAATTTAAATTTAAATATAAATAAGGCGAATTGAGGGGATCTGTACCGAGTTGGTGAAAAACTGGCATCTGCATTGAGCTAAGGGGCTGAATACAATTAAAAGAAATGAATCTTAAGCCTTAATTACCAATAGTTCAAACCATTGGGGAAAAAGCCCAACGGGTATGTACCTTCAACAGAAAAAGTGGTATTTGGCAAAGATTGGTAACACTCACCAATGGCATCAGGCCATTATCAAAAGTTGCTGCAGTTATAACCCCCCTGAAATTATTGGGAACAAGGCCAATGGGCGTATACCCTCAATGAAGAAAGTGTCCAATATCAAATCTTTGGTGAAACTCACCAATGTCATTGAGCCATCCAAAAAATGCCGTCATATCAGAACCCTCTCAAAATGTATCAAAATCCCTGTCCAAATTTTCCCGCTCAGTCAAACGGATGCCAACGCAACTGTGCTTAGGCGGGTTGGGCGCCCTGAACCTATTCCTGATCACTTGGGACAGCCACTATGTGGGTGGCCTTAAGAGTTTCCCATTGCCCATCAGGTGAGACGCTGTTATGCTAATCATTAGAACCAAGGCAAATTTGGAATTCAGGTTTTGTAGATTAATTGATAGCAACTCAGCCCGCCACAGATAACTTCAAAGTCAGTTTAAATTAGGTTTGTGTAACGGTCAAGTCATTGCCTGACCGCCACATTTCCCAAATCTTCCCTAGTGCAATGATCGAGGCCAAGGGTGATGAGCACAATCATAATGAATTTCGAAAATGGCAATCTGATGAATCAGATGCCTTGAAATCATATTTTGGATAAATATCAGAAGTTTGATAAGGAAGGAAATCCTTGTAAATGGCGCTATGACCAACCAGATTCTGTTAAATACAATGTTACCAAATATGGCGACAAGGGATAAGATCTCAAGGATGAAGCTCTAGCCAACCAGATGCACCCAAGTCTGATGTCCCCAAATATGTTGACGAGGATGAAAATCCTCATAAATGGCGCCCTAGCCAACCAGATGTCACCAACCACTTTATTACTAAAAAGGGCGATGAGGACGAAGATCCTCATAAATGGTACTCTGGCCAACCAGATGCTGCCACTTCAATTGAGGCTGGAAAAGCCTCTTAGAAATGGTTATTAAGAAAATCAGAGGCTGCCAAAACTTTGTTAATTAATTTTAAAATTTAGAGATAAGGATGTCAGTAAAGGTTTGGGATTTGAGAATGATTTGAAGTGAATTAATAATTACATTAAAGTTTCTGCAATTGGGAAGGTACCCAGTCCTAGTGCTGGAATGGGCTCAACAAGGAAATTGAGGGTATAGATCCTTGGGCTATGTCTGTTGTCTAGAAGTTGCCCATGAACTTCAAAGAGAACAAGTCCCACTCATCCCCCTAAGCCTAGTATAAATTTGAACTGACAAAGTTGCATAAAGCAGTTTCAGCTTTTATAATTTTAAATAAAACTTGATAATTTCCAAAATTTTTAAATCAGAAAATTATCTTTTGTAAGTCCATAAGGAAAACTGTACATGGACTACAGCTTGGACTTTAACAAGGCCATTGATTCCTTATATGCGCTTTCTGGAGGGCAGACCCTCTTACTTGGAGCCAGCGTAGTTCTGACTGTGGCCCATACTTTCATAGTCAAGTGCTTTCCACACAGTTGGTTTAGGGATATTTCCATGGCATAATTATCCTGCTTTTGGGCACTTACCTGGGCCCTCTGGCCTAACTGCTTTGTGGCAGTATTCAGGGACCCCATTTGTCACAGTTTGGTTCCCCCTCACTTGAAGTTTGCTGGAATAGGTCAAATCTTAAGGGCCCAAATTCCGCACTTTCCAAGATATTTTCAAATTTGACCGTCTATTTAAGCAGTTCTAATACACTGAGAATAAAGATAGTTAAGTGTGTTATTGTAACTTGAATAAAAATCTTCCTACGCTCAAATTTATTTAATTAAGGTTTTAGTTTTTCTTGCTGAAACCCCCTGACATTTACAATGTGGCCCCACAGCCTAAGTACAGATTGGGCCGTCTCAGTCATACTTTTAATTATAATCCTCACCATAGTTACTTGGGCCTATTGTGCAAAACCTTAATGGAATTTTCTCCAATCTCTTAACTCCCTACGGCCAGGCTCATTGGCCCTGGGGCTGAATCATCCTGGTTTCTTGCCAACTTGTCCTTTATATTTTCAACCCATCAGCACCATATTTTTACTCATATCCCAGCGCACTTAAATGTCATTCAAACAGCAATGTCCCTGGAATTCTGGATCGCCTGTAGGGTGTTTCTGCATCCTGACTGTCAAGATGGACTAAACTTTATCTGCCGTTGCCCTGAAAGCCATGCTGAGAGAAGACTTGTATTTGTAAAATTGAGACAGTGGCCTTAGCAGTGGCGGAGACTACTTATATGCCTCAGATCATTTTTTTGATATGATTGATGGCAAGGATAGTATAACAGTGCCCAAACATTGCAGTAAGTAGAGGCTTAAATACATCAATACTGATGTTAGCATGATGGCAAGGTTGGACCAACAAATTAACGTTGGTAAATTGGATTGGAAGGACTTTTTTAACGCAAATGAGGCAAGAATCATTAGAATCGTGGATGGATTCAATCATTTCTTCCCAGTTATTAAGATTTAAGCCAATAGAAGGTTTTTTAAGGCGCTATGCCCCACAGAGCTATACGCCTCTATAATGGCCAAAGTTCTAGCTGAGGGTTGGAAATAAGGCAAACAGGCCATCCCTACACATCAATAAAGTAGTCCGTCCTAAATTTGGGGTTATACCGTCAGTTGTTTAAGTCATTTTTAAATTTCTGGGGTCTCACAGTCCCACATCTTAGTTCATCATTTCAGCTCATAAAATTGATCTTAATGGAAGCATATAGATTTAGTATTGGTAAGTGGGATAACTCAAAATTATTCTGGTGGAGAGCCCTCGCTCTTTGCAAATAAAGAAATTGTAATCTTGTAACTTGAGCTCATTGCACATTTCTACCATCAGGATTCTTCATCTTTTGGAACCAACTCAACAAATCGTGGTCATTCATATATGAATGAAGTGTTACCCTAGAGGTAAAAATAAAGATGATTAATGGCTAAAATCACAGCCAGGCAACCCCGTTATGAAAAGTATAGTTTCTTTCTGTCTTGACCAGAATATTACTAGAATAAGTTATAGGGTAGTCAACACAATTAGAGTTGAGTTGTGCTAATATATCTCAGACTTCAACCTTACTTGTGTACATAAAAAGTAGTACCAGCTTTTTGAATTAAAGGTAAATTTTTATTAGAGTGTCATTACAGCATCTCTCAGGGCGTCAAAATCCTGTCATTGAGATTCATCCCAGTTTACTAAACTTCTTTATGAAGTAAGTACCATAGGAAACTAGTTCAGCAAATTGAGGAACAAATTGCTGTTAGTAGCTGCCCATATCTTAAAAGACCTGAAATAAGTAGTAATTTTCTGGGACAGCTTCTAAATATCAACGAATTAATCAGATAATGAAGAGATCCTTTTACATGTAACTTTATGTCTCAGAATTACATCTCCTTTTTAAACTACACTTTTGGGCTTCATCTTAGCAAATTTGCCTTTGCTCACTTAATTTAGTCAGCTGATTTTCTGCGTAGGAGATCAGTTCCACACAGACTTTGACACAATGAAACCTTCTGAAGAAACATGGCTTTCTCTGTGTAATTCATCCTCTGAAGCTACCCAATGTAGCATCACTTTCACATTGAAACTTTTCATTGCCCTGTATTAGTATTCTTGGTGAATATATTAAAAATATCTTCATTATGTTGTCCTAACGCAAAACTCAACAAAACCTTAATTAACCCTTTTTTGGAGTTCTCAGCAATCCAAGTTAAACTCATAAAAGATTGTTTCTTAAGCATATACCAAACTAGTTACTGTATATTCTGCTCAATTCTTTTGTTCTTATACTTGTTAGCAGCAATCTCTTAACTTGATCCATATAAGTAAAAAACAAGGTATAATTTAAGGTTCTGCGGTAATTTTTATCTAATAAAAGTGAATTTTTAAACTTCTAGCATAAGATTTTAACTATAAAATGAATGTAAGAAAGAAATAATAAGGGAGTGGGGTTTGGAAATACTGTAGGGCTTCAAAACCCCTTTCAAGTCACATCTTAAATTCTGCCTTTGTGGCGACATCATCTGGTTCAATGCTTCATTCTATGAACTCTGTCTCATAGTGGACAATTTGAACCAGGATGTTCAATGGCCTCTAGCTCCACTACCGCTTCTGGGTTTGAGGCAACAAATCTCTTCTGGTTATTGCTTTATTACTCAATTTGATAATTTGCTGCTGGAGTCAAGTTTTAATTGGTGGCACTGCTTTAATACAAATTGCTTCAGGGTTTTAATTGACTCTAAATATTGTATGATTGCATTTTAGGGAAATATTTAGATAAAAGGTTGATTGCTTTCATTAGGGTACATTGGCTTAGTCATCTCTTCATCACTAGTTTATTGTAAATTATTTTGGACCCTTAAAGTATAAAGGGGGGCCACTTTTCATAGTTTTTGTTGGTGTCATCGGCGTTGTCAGTGTCATCTTCATACTGAAAACTTCTTTATTCATCAAGTGTCAAATATATAGATGAAGTCATTCAAACTGGTTGGTAAACTTCTTAGGACGTCATCATCTATAAAAGGGGTTTGTTTTACTTGTCCACAACCTGATCTCAAAAATCTCAAAAATAAGGGTTTGGTATACTGGCGGGGTTCTTTACTGAGGGAATGGAATTTTTATTTAGCATAATCGTGGTGTCTTCAATAACATTTCACCTCCTAAAATCAGGCCAGGGGAAGGACCTAAAATGCTGGTATGTACTCTATTAGACAAAATATTGGTCTCATCTTCTCTTATGAATACTTGGCTCCTATCTTTATTAAAATAGTTGCAGGATCAGTCCAAATTGCTTTCAAATTCTCAGGCTGACCTCCCTAGACATGGTAGAATAGGACTTTCTCTCCTAAACTTAACTCTGGTAACTTAGTTAGTCTTTGACTCTCACATTGCTCTTCAAATAGTTACATAAATGTTCTTGGATGCTTCAAACTAAATACCAATCTGCTCTTTAACCAACTATTTTGGTAATTTCCATGTGGTATGATCTAGAATTCTGTTGTAATAGCTGGTTCCAACAAGGTAGGTAGCGCTGCTTCTCGCCCATACATGGCCTTAAATGGAGACATGCCAATCAAACGGTAATGGCTAAATCTGTATGGTAACAGTATGGTTGGCAGGAGTTAACCTTACTTTTTTTTGTTTTTTTTTAGTACTAGATGGACCTTACTTTGACTTTTAGTTCAGGGGCACTTTCTTCAATCTTCTCCTAGGTTTCTGTTTACGAGTTGTAAACTTCCATTGGAGAAATAGTGCGTGGTTTAGTAATTTGCTTTCTCACTTACACAAAATCCATAAGATTACTACATATGAGGTAAAGTTCTTCCCATTATCTGATAGCAGAACCTGAGGGCATTTGTGCATTTCTAACACTTGGTTTTACAGGAATCTGGAGATTGATCATGGAAATTATTTCTTATCTGCTAATGCGTTGAACCATTTTTGATGAAATGGCTTTTAAATATCTGAGGTAAGACGAAAAGGGGATGGAAAATACTGAAACAGAAAAAACAATTTTAAACCAACTAAAAACATGAACCAACTTCCCTAAACGAGCAGTGGGAAACACAAAAGTAACGAAAAAACACCTACCAGGTGGCACAGCGGCAAGCTGCTTATTCCACCATGGCGGAGGGGGAGGGGGATCAGGCAGAGTAAAATCATCATCCTTGGGATTAGCATTAAAAAGGGATTAATGCTGATAGCTAGGGGGTTGGGGCATCCGCAGGTGAGGGTTGAGGTGAGGTAGATATCAGTTAAGTTTGACGATTTGGGCCTTGATAAATGACTCTATGAGTTTGGGAACATGGTGTTCAGTTTGGATGTGGGCGTTGGGAAGTTAAGCTAATTTTGCAATGTTTGCTCTGTTGACATGTGTGGACGGGAAAAATTCTGCCAGAGTAACAACACGTTTGACAGTGGTGGTGGCAGTTTCATAAAGGCGTTGGATTTCCTCTTTTGCAGTAGGAGAAAAATCAGAGGCGATTAAGGGGGTGAAGCCTTTTTTAATTTCATTGACAGATTTTGCTACAAATTTGAAAAGATGGCGATTTTTGGGTAATGCCACCATGGCCTTGGCAAGCTGATGGTTGCTTTGGTATGAGATAGCATTGGGTTTGGGGACAAATTGTTTGGGCGGGAATAATGCATCAAAGTCTGGATTCATAAAAGGTTTTAGATTGATTGGGTCTAACTGGAAGTGGGACAATTTCACCAAATTGGTCACTTCACCCAATAAGTTCCAGGGATTTTGGTTAACTTGGATTGATTCAATGATAGGTGGCTGTGGTTGGGTAAGTTTTGAGATAGAGATTTTTTTGGATTGAACATTGGTCTAAGCCTGCATCTGATTGGTTGGCGTGGGTTTAAATTTGCCAGCTTGGGTTTGAGGTGCTAGATTTTGCTTCTGATTCAAGATCAAGGCCTGTGGGAATGGGTGCAGTTAAAATTTTCACTCAGACAATGTTGTTTTGGCCTCATGGGTGGAGTTGGCCGTGTTCGCAGGGTGTGAATTATATTGACATGCTTTTTCATATGATTCAATTCATAGCAGAGGGGGCAAAAGTGCGAGCCTTGTCAGTGTGGGCCCAAAAGAAATGGTCAGGCGCAGATGGGATATAGGCATGGGGGGATGTGCTGGGCCATGTTTAGCTGGTGGGGGTAATGGTGGCCATTGCCTGAGGTGCTGCTAGTCTCTCAGCACCACTTGGAACAATAAATTGGAGGATGGTGTCTGTGCCATAAGTGGATAGACCAGACATCAACTCCTCATAGAGTGTTTGTGAGGTAAGGTGTGATGGGAGGTTGAAAAGGTCACCACAAGTGTGGTATCATTGGGGAGGCATGTATGGATGGTGGTAATGTTTGTTTTTAAAGATTAAGGGCATTGCTGCTGCAGAATATGCATCCTCTTCAGTAGGAAATCTAATATCAAAATAGCCCTTGTAAGGGCAGAAGTCTATAATTCCTGCTGGTGCGAAGGTGGCCATTGCAAGCTCAATTATTACTTTGTCAGCATATGGGAAGAGACATCCATACTCAACGTGGTGGCAAAAGTGAATATTTGATTGGGGTAGGGCTAGGGGTGGGGGCGCTTTGGGCGGACTCGTGTGAGGTGCAGTGCTAGGTCCCTTGGAGGGACATTGCAGCTGGATGTATTTGGTGGACTGTATGATCCAGTCTGCATGTTTTTTCCTTATGGGCAGTAAACGCTAGCGGGTGGAGCACCGCTGCCCCATACTGGGCAGCAGGTGGTAGATCTGAGGACATGAATTGGGAAATTGATGCGGTTAGGCAGTAGTGGAAAATTAACTTGTTTTCAAAAATTGATTTAAATTGATGTTGAGTGGAATACATTTAGTGAAATGGTTGATATCCACAATTTAGATTTGGATCTACTTGAGGAGGTAGGCAACGTCCTATATTGTCAATGGATAAGTCTTGGAATAGTGCAACTGCTGCGATTGATTAAAACTCAGAATGCTTCTTTAATGGTCTGAAGCTTGTTTGGAGTACACAGAGTTCCAACTCCAAATGTTCTTTTTCTGAGATTGAATACCAGTATACTTCTCTCTTATTTATGTCAATATTTTTTGGAATCGTCCATGTCAACATGCTTTTAAGCTTCCAATAAGCTCCATTCAATCACTAGGTTGGCTGTTTGGGTACCACTTGTCCTTGATCCTCTTCTGCAGATCATTATCAATATTCTGGGTATCTTGAGAACATTTTCTCAGGACATTCTTCACTTCATTGGTTCTATATTTCCATTCCTCCTCTGGTAATTTTTATTAAGTCATAGAGGCGATTGCTCTCATGTTCTTGGAGGTGGAGAATAGGTAATTGTAACAATACATTAATATTGAGATGTTTGCTGCCTACTATATGTGTAATCTAAAATAATACCCTTGGGGCAGCACTACCCATTTGCAAGGCGTCCGTCTGGATCCTTTATGTTGTGCAGCCAGCGGAGTAATGCATTATCTATCACAAATATATAATGTGCTCCATATAGGTAGAGTCAAGAGTGCTTCAATGCTTGTATCACTTTCAGGACTCTCTTTCCTTTAGCCTTTAGTTCCTCTCAGTTCTGGTAGTCACCTTGGAGTAATACTCAATGAGGTGGTCTATCACTTCTTTATCCAATGGGCAAGTATTGTTTTAAGCATAAAGTCACTAGCATTGGTGTACAGGTAAAACATCTTGTTGAAGTCTGTGTAAGATAAGATTGGTGCCTATACCATCTACTTTCAATTCTCCAAAGAACCGGTATTGCTCCATACCCATTAAATTTGGTTTCCTTGGTCAACAGGTGGATGAGCAGTGCAGCTAAGTTTTTAAAATGAGGAATAAACTGACAATAGTATCCCACTATCTTGAGGAATAAATAGGTGTCATGCATACTTTAAGGCTGTTCCATGGCTACTATAGCTCTGATCTTTCCGAGATTTTAATCCTTTTGTATTGATCTCATGTAATAAACTCATGATGTCTTATAAGTAAGGCATATTTGCTTTGCTTAAGCTTCACTGTTGACTATATTAGATGGATAAGCTTTCTTGAAAGTGTTGAAGGTGCTCTTGGAACGTGAAAATGATTTTTGTTATTCCCTCTAGATAGATGAGCTCACTTGATAACCTTAAATTTCAGATATTCGGTCCATTGCTCTTTTTATGGTGTCAAGAGTATTTCACAACCCTGCAGCATCCTTATAGGTTCAAAAAAATTCTGATTGATGATTAGTGCGCACTTCTCTTGAAGTACAGGTAAGAGCTCCATCTTTCAGTAGCCTCAAGGCCAGGTCCATTACGGAGAAGTGTTTTGATCCTTCCAAGTGCTTCAGAGTATCATCTATTTAACAAAGGTGGGTACAAATCATTATTGGTACCATTATTCAACCAGAAAAAGTCCATAAAAACGCGGTGTGGTATATCCTTATTGAACCCTAGGAGCAGCGTTAAAGACCATGGTCTTTGAGGCTAAGATGAAGCCAGCTCCATATAGTTAATTTAGCTAATTGGTAAAAACTTCATCTTTGGCTTTTGAATGGTCATGAAGTTTTATATTATACTTCCGATGGGGCAGGTTTTCTCTCAAAGTTACACTGGTCGGATTCTCCAAAAAGCAGTAAAAATTAAATGAAATTATTGGTTATGATTTGACCCAGATTTTATTATCAAAAAGAGTGGATATTTATTGGCTTTGTAACAAAACATAATCTATCAGAGCAAATTAATCTCTGCATGATTGAATCTTCAATCAACTAATTGGGATGATATTGATCATCAACTTTTATAGATTGAGATATATTTCTCTCTCTTTCCAATGATGCCAGGGGAATCAATGGAGTGTAATTTTTAGAGATACGTGAATTCAGTGAAATACTGACACTTACACCCTCAAGATTCGATTGCAGTGGAGGGTGACTTCTCAAAAACCTATGATGAATATGATTTACCACTATACCAGTATCAACATAAACAATTGAATACTCTATTCCCTTTCAAAATATAAATCAATAGGGACCAGACCAATTAGTTCCTAATTTTTCAGTTCGCCCCCAAGGCTAAGAATGATAGTACATAACGTAATCTCCAATCTGGTATTCAGGTAAGGCATGTTTGTGTTGATTGCTTCTTTGAGTCTCTTTTTAAGTAGTTGTTTCAATCTCTTTCATTGCTTGAGCTTGAAGACAAATAATCCCATCGCTTAGATTCCTCATAATTAAATCAGAATTCTCTGGAATGCTTTCCTTGAGGGTTGTCTGAACACTAGAAGGGATTGAAGGATCCCACCCATATATGCACTTAAAAGTGACATCTTAGTAATATGATGATAGCTTATATGATAAACAAATAAGGCACTAGGCAAATAAAATTCCACCGAGTTGGGTCAGTGGATCCATTTTCCTTAGAATCTAGACTAGGGTTCCATCGACTTGTTCAATGGCCCTATTTGTAGAGGGATTGTACAGAACAACAAATCGCTGAGCAGCGTTAAGTAATTTAGATAACTCCTGTATAAGTTGTGAAGTGAAATTAGTCCCATTATCTGACATAAGGACCTTTGGACATCCATTTTGGGAAATAATATGCTGATATAGGAATAGCGCTGTAGTCTTAGCCAAAGGGGTAGCAATAAAAAAGGCCTCAACCCATTTGGTCAAATGGTCAAAAGCCATAATGATATACTGATGGACATGCAATCCCTGAGGAAAAGGACCCACAACATCAATGCTGACCACCTCAAATGCTTTAGTTGGAGGCATAACTTGACGTTGAAAAGTAGGGTTAGTAGTTCCATGGCGTTTACAAACAAGACATGAGTCAAGAGTCTCTCAGATGAATTCAGTCATGTTGTTCAAATAGTATCAAGTCTTCAACTATTCTTGAGTCTTCTTTAAGCTGCTATGACTGACTTGTTCATGACCTTCCATTACAGCGGGAAATCTAAGTTGGGATACAAAAAGGGCAACCACCTGGATTTGACTTTCTTATACAAAGCTCCATCCCAAATCATACTATCTTTAGTGATTGATTTTAGAAAGGCGCAATTCCCTTCAGTTTCTTGATCCCACATCTCAGGTCATCCAATAAACTTATATAAGCGTTCTTCTTTTTATAGTTTCAAGGTCAGAATAGGTAATTGGGACAGCCCATCAGCATTTTGATGTTGAGCACCTGAGTGATGAACAATGGATAAATTATAAATTTACAACCTTAAGGCCCAATGGGTCAACTTCCCGTCAGGATCCTTCATGTTCTGCAACCATCTTAAGGAAGAATGGTCGGTAATAACAGTGAAATGGTTACCATTTAAGAAGGGACGAAAGTACTTGTTTGCTAGAATTACAGGCAAACACTCCCGCTCAGTGTCACTGTAATTCTGTTCAGCCTTTGACAACGTTTTGCTATAGAAAAAGATGGGAAGATAATTCTTCTATTCATCACACTAGGATAAGATACCCACAATAACGACATTTTTTGCATCAGTATTTAAAAAGAAAGGCTTGTCAAACTGGGGATGAATTAGAACAGGTGCTTTGATCAAGGCAGTACAAAGAGAATTGAATGAATGTTATTTAGTTGATCCCCAATTGAAGGGTAATCCTTTCTGCAACAGGTGAAATAAGGGTTCAGCCATATCAGCAAAGTTGGGTATAAATTGCTGGTAATACCCAACCATGCCAAAAAAAGACATGAATATCCCGCAGAGAGGTAGGAGGAGTCATTCGTTGGATGGCTTGAATTTTATCTGAGAGGGGTCAAATCCCTTTAGCTGAGACCTGATGTCCTAGAAAATTCATTTCGCTTTGAAAAATGAACATTTGGAGGGTTTGAGTTTTAAGGGAAGAGCTCCAAATTCATCTGAAAGATTTATTTAGATGGTCAAAATACTTGATAAAAGTTTTGTAAAACATGTTAATATCATCAAGATATACCAGAACACAAGTAAGCTTTAGATCCTGTAGCATATTGTCCATGGCCCTTAGTAAGATTGCTGGGGCATTGCTTAATCCTTGAGGCATACAAGTTGGTTTAAACAAGCCTTCAATTGATACCAGAGCACACTTGGCACGGTCTTCTGGTGATAACTCGATTTGCCAGTATCCATTGGCTAAGTCCATGGCTGAAAAATAGGTGGATCCAGCCAACAACCTATGGGAATCATCGATCCTAGGTAAGGGATAACCTGTCTCGTCGAGTAATAGCATTCAGTCTGTAATAATTCATAACAATTTGGTGGTAACCATCTTTCTTTCTAACCAATAACAATGGAGATGCCCAAGGACTATTAGAGGGTTTTAACAATCCAGCCTCCAATAATTGATGCAGCTCCTTAGTAACCTGAGCTTCTTCTACTTTAGAATTATGATAGTGCTTTGCACGAATAGGAGGGTGATCGCCAGGTTTAACAGAATGCATTACTCCTTTCATCATCCCAAAATCTTAAGTATGCTTAGCAAAAATGTCAGAATATTTGTCTAATAATTGAAGCACTTGTTTCTCCTGTTCCTTAGTGAGGTGTTTCCAATAGCTGTACCCACAGTAAGGATTTCCTGATCACTTTCTAATTCAAAATCTTGTAGACTTCCGTAGGGTTTAACATCATGAATCCAAGATAAGGGTAGTAACTTGACATAAGCAATTGGATGCTCTCAATCTACCAAATTCAGCTCATTGGTAAGTTTTGTTAGTAAGACGGATAATGATCCTGAGTAAGCATAATCCAATACTCCAGGACAATGCAAGAGTTCTTTAGCAGAAGAGCTTGAAAATGCCTTGAACTTGTAACAAATGACCTTTGGGAATCGAAAAACGCAAAGAAGAGTTAACAATTACCTGTGATTTTTGTGGAATAACTAAATTTTTGGGGGAGAAAATAGGCATTTCTTCTTCAATATCAGCTGATGTAGGGGGTAATTTTATGTGAGAATCTTCAACGTGATATTGAAGTGAATAAGACCTTTTGGTTTCTTCTAGCAGACATAACTGACGTTGGGTAGAAGCATGATCAGATAAAAGTAAGTGAACTCTATACCCCAAGAGAGACAACGATGAGTCAGGGTAATTGATAATTCCATTGAATTCTCATAAAAATTGAGTCCTTAAGAGTAGGTCATAACTCAAGTTATCGAGTACAATGACAGGGATTGTAAAAGTTAATTTCCCAATTTTCAGGGGAAGGGACAAAAAAGCTCCAATTGACCGAGTACTCTGAGGTCTAGCTGTGCCATATTCTTCAAAGTGAGAAATATCGGGAGTTAATTTGATCCACTTGGTAATTTTTTATTTAACAACATTCACAGGAGACCCTGTATCTATGATAGCCTTGGCATTGACTTGATTTACTCAGAAGTCAAATGGGTAATGGTGCTTCCAAAATGAGAGGATAAAGCCAACCAGGAGGGTAAGGAATAAGACTAATGTTCGTCTTTATTATACTTAATTGAGCTTTGATGTTTCTGCTGGGCACTCAAATCATTATCAATGTGGAGAATTTTTTGGTTTAATCTCTTTTCTTCTTCTTATATGCTTCCTTCTTGAAACATTGATCCTCAGTTTGAAAATATTGATGACAGTAGTTACACTGGATCGCCCTAGTATTCTCAGGCATAGCATAGACTTTGGGCGAAAAGATTTAGGAGACTCATAAACTCAGTGTTTTTTGGAGAATTGAGGAGGCAATTCCAATAAGGCCTCCTTAATGTCCAAAATACTTTGGAAATTCTTTTTACACTGATCAAATAAACTTGCATTTGCGTTATAGAAGAAAAAGCTGACATAACAGCTGAAATTGCATCATCCAAATTTAACCAACTACAAGCCACTAGAGTCTGAGCTTCCTGATAGAACCGATGAGCAAAGTCTTTGATAAATTCGTTTTGATGGGGCTTTATACCCATAAAAGCCTATTTTTGGGAGGATAAAGTTTGCTCACTCCAAAATTCTTTGATTAGCGCCTCCTTCACTTGAGACCAAGTAGAACAAGTCATCAAGTGAGGTAACATGATATCCTAAGCCAAAAAAGTAAGTCAATTTGACAAATAATTCATTTTTTAGTGATCTGTAGACTAACTTAGCGCCTTTTCATAAAGATTGAGGAAGGAGATAATGCTGCCTTCCCCCGGGGAGTACTTGTCTTTGAATACCAGTTTAAAACTCATGGGGACATTAGAGGTCAAAACATGTACTCCATGTGTTTCAGATTGAGTGAAAACATATAAATTTTAGTCTGACGTTTGAAAAGAAAATTAAGGATAAGGACCAGTAGCTTCAGTACGAATTTTACTAATCTGACGGTTCAGCTCAGCAATCCCCACTTTCTCATCTAATTGGCGAGATAGATCAAAGATCTGTTCCTGTTGGGCATTATACTTGAGCTCTAGCATCTCAATCTTCGCTTGGGGCATTTCTCCTTTAGATTCACAAGCATGAAGCAGGTTATTGGTGTCCTTTGCCCAATTACCCAAATTGACCAACTCATCAGATAATGACTGTAGTGACAAGAGGTGATCAATTGGTACCCCATCAGGGGTTAAGTTACAAGTCTTGGTCAACTTATAGAATTGTTTATGCAAGCAATCCATCATACTTAACAGAGAGTCGATTTGGTGAAGGGATCTGGAATGCCCATCAGCACCCAGAGACCCCTGAGGTCCTTCCACGCCTGGCAGTCCCTGAGGCCCTACATTTCTGGGAGGTCCTCGAGGTCCATCAGCACCAGGTGGTCCATGTGGTCCTACACCCCCAGGTGGCCCATGAGGTCTTCAACCCTGAGGGGACTCATAGATCCTGAGGCTTTCTCTACCTCATTGACCTGTAATTGAATCCCTGAGTATATCTGTTCCAATTGAATTAGACAGGTTCTAACTTCCGCCTCCATTGATTGATTACGCTCTGAGAGTTGGGAAAGACCCTCTCTCCATTCTCTCTGAATCTCCTGAACTCTCTTTGTGAACTGATCATCAACAAACCCAGACATCCTAATATCGAGCTGAATAAGCTGTTGATGAATTTCATTGAGAAGAGTCTAATTACTAATAATGGCCTCACAATTATATCGGCTAAATTTGGTCCCAGACTTGAAAAATTTAGAAAGATGATTATTCAAGGATTGAAGTCCTTCTAGTAAATTGAGCATCCCTTGATGGTGCATTCCCATTACAGGTAATAAATGGTATAAGTTGGGTGAACGAGCTAGTGAAAGTATTGCTCAGGGCCAATTCCAGGCATTTGGGAGGATTGCAACACTTCCTGCAAGATAGAGGCTACAGTATTGGATCGAGATTGGTTACCACAGATTCCATGGATTAAAGCACCTTCAAGCAGTTGTTTAATAATATTTTGTAAAACATCAGGTGGTATTTGAAAATCTGAGTTAAAGCTTAAGCTAGGACCAAAAATTTTATTTTGGCATGAAATTCCAAGGTGGAGGGTAATCTTGGGATTTGGGTTTCAGATAAATGAACCTATCATAATATGCGGCCTTGCTCATGGTCATGAGCTTCTTCAGGCAAAAAAATGAGAATCCATGGTAGTGATTGACATTTTCACTGGTGTGTAACTCAGAGTGCCTCTGTAGTGAGCACCAGTCTGGAAGTTTTTGATTAAACTTCCGATGGGGCAGGTTTTCTCTCAAAGTTACACTGGGCGAATTCTCCAAAAAGCAGTAAAAATTAAATGAAATACAGGTTATAATTCGACATAAATTCCATTATCAAAAAGAGGGGATGCTTATAGGCTTCGTAATGGCTTGTAATCTATCAGAGCGAATTAATCTCTGTGAAATTAGATCTTCAATCAACTGATTGGGATGAAATTGATCATTAACTTTGATAATTGAGATATATTGCTCTCTCCTTCCAATGATGCCAGGGGAATTGATGGAGTGTAATTTTTGGAGATATGTGAATTTGGTGAAATCCTGACAAATGGTGTATATTTTAGAATTGAAAAGGATGAAAAATCTAGTGTCTATCCTTTAAACTTCTTTGCAAAATCCATAGTAGTTTGGTCCAGTGCTGAAGAAGTCCTTGTACACATCCAGGAGCTCATCTAATTATTTCTGCTCCTTGTTAAACCATTCTCAAATTATAGTTCATCAAAATCTCTATCATCATGTGTGCTGAGTTTGATGCCATCGTAGCTTGCTGATCTAGTTTGAAAAAAAAATTTCTATATGGATAGACTAGGTGATAATGTTTTTCAATATGACAAACAGTTTTAAGGTGTAGTTAGTATCAAAGAACCCATACGGCACTCTTGGCTCCTCTTCTGATCCCATTGCAACTGTAAACTTGAAGTACAGAGTTCAGGGGTACCTTTGCACTAATTGAGAGCAACATCCATTTTTGCTTGCCAGGTCTGATTTCCATTACCTCACTTGCACTCAGTGATAGTCCTTCTTCTGCACTAATCGTGGAAAATAGTTGTTAAACGCCCTTCTCCTCAAGAGTGGAGTGAATTGAGTACATTTATCAATCAGTTTCCACTAAGCATGTCCCCTAATCTCGCGACTTGGCATCTTCACCATTGAACAGACGACAGTTAGTAGATGAATATGCTCATGCTAATGGTAGTGAGGTCAATCTTAGCACCAAACTCATGTCAAAACTGGGTGACAATTTTATAACCATAGTAGTCGTTGTCCAGAACCATTGCTGGAGCCGTCAGAACCATGTGCCCAAAATGTAGCAACAACGCAAAGTATGCTCCTAAGGCACACGTGACATCTTGCCCAACCAACTGGTTTTTATCTAAATAGTCTTTGTCTGGCATAAAATTATGCTCCTTCAATAACTTAGAAGTTATGATTTTATCAGGTGATGCAGTATAAAGTACGTCCAATACTCAAACTCTTTAAGTATTACTTTGATCTTTATAAAGCTCTTTCCAAACAGGTTCCCGATCATCAAAACGTCAGTGGCTGGCTCTAAACTGCTTAAAAGCTTCTCTATGTGCGGTGTCATTAGTGTTATCCCCAGTACCTTGCTCTATGCTCTTGAAGAAAGACATAAAAATCAGCTCTCTTTCTTTAATGGTATTGATGATACTGGTAGTTAGAGTGTCCTTCGTCAAGTAGTTATCCTTAATCTATTTCCATCAATTCCATTAAATTTGTAGTCTAGTAGGTACAGCCACATACTAGGTGCCCCTAACATGTGGTATCCTTCATTGACTACACCCTCATCTTCATGATCATCTTTCCCTTGGTGTAGATACACCCAGTTCACAACATTGATGAAATCTTAAGAAGAGGATTCACCCTTATTTTTAGCGGCATTTATATGAAAAAGAGCCAAAAGTGTTTAGGTTTATGGCACTTGTTGCAGGTAGATTTTCTCAAAGACTGTCATTCTACTGGGTTTAGCCTGGTCACTAGGCTTCTTAATCTTATTGTGAGTGACGTATACTTCTTTTCTTGTTTTTGAGAAGGGTGTCCTGAGGATTTGTTTTCTGTTATAAAAGTTGCTTGGACAAAAAGTTTAAACCTCTTTGAAAGCCTTCAGCTACATTGTGGCCTTGAAGGCTAAAGCCATATGGATCTTTAAAGCAGGATGCATCTCCAGGGAACTCAGAAGCACCGTCTTCACAGTTAATAAGTACAAATCTCTTATTGTCCATAGTTGTTGAGTCTTAATATAGTAATAAGCGGCTTAGTTAGCAACTAACTCGTTCTTTTCCATCTTCATGAGTAGGAATCCTTATTTCATGTTCTGGACGTCTTAATAACATCTAAACTCTGACAAGAGAACATTATTTATTACATTCCAAGTAAGCCAAATTTTAAACTTGCACTGAGAACATCTTGAGCCTCACTACTCAACCTTGTACATGGTGGGACTTCTGGAAAATACTCACAACATCCATACTATTTCATACATCTGTAAGAAACCAGCACTGGTTCCCTTACCCGGCATATACAATTTCTTGAAGTAGAGCTTGATGATTGGGTCCACAAAATAGGGTCAGTGCATAATATGCGCGTTGGCACAGCAGTCAATTGAGTAGCCAAATTGATGTCTCTAACCAAGTAACTGCTCAAGTTAAAGTATTGTATAGCACAACTTGCAGTTAAGTTTTTTAACGTATCCAGACTTCTGCTAAAGGTGTTCAGCATGTAATTGTTCTTGTCCAGATATTCCCCATACTTGTAAAATGTGCGGATGTTCATTAATACTTATTTAAAGGAATAACAATCTGTCTTTAAATTTTTATAAAGTATTTTACATCTTCTTTAAAGCTGATGGTCCACTCAAAATTGTATGGCAGCAATGCGGATTTTCTATTGGTCTCCATAACATGATCAAGCCTTTTATATAAATCTGCTAGCTCAAATTTCTATGTTTAGAGCCTTAAATGGATGGTTTACTCTCCTCTCGCCAGGAGAACAGAGGAAAAATTAATTTCATTGACCTTTATATCTTCATCATCGATTTCTTTTTAGAGTTAATTTCTTTTCCTTCACTCTGGTTCAATGGTGGCACTTTGTAGTGAACACCACAGTCACCAAATCTGCCTTTGCTCACTTGATTTGGTACAACAACTTTCTGTTAATGTGTTCTGTCCACGCATATTAGACACCATGCAACATTCTGAAGAGACATGGCATTGCTCAATGTGTAATTCTTATTCTGATGCTACCCAATGTGACATCACTTTAACATTGTAACTGTCCATGCCCTGTTGATAGTATTTTTGGTGAAACTATTAAACATTACTTTATGTTGTCCTAGCACAAGACTCAATGAAACCTTAAAAACTCTTCTTTGGAGTTCTCAGCAAACTTAAGGTATTCTCTAGGCGAGTGTCTTTTTGAGCAGATACCATACTGGTTACTTATTTTCTGCTCTATTCTTATTATTCCAGACTGTTTATGAGCGATCTCTTCACTTAACTAAATATTAGTGGAAATCAAGGATAAACTTAAGATTCTGTGGTATATTTTTTATTTAGAATAAAATTGAAGTCTTTTTATACTTCTAGTATAAAATCAAGATATATAATAAATGTAAGTTATACAAAATTGGAGTGGGGTTTAGTAATACTGTAAGTTCTTCACAAACCCTAGTAAGTCACTTCTTAACTCTCTGCCTTTGTAGCGAAATCATCTAGTTTAATGCTTCAAATTGTGAGCTCTGTCTCACAGCGACTATTTTGAACCAGATGATTACTGGCCCCTTGCTCCATACCCACATCTCGGGTTTGAGGCGGCAATAACCATTCCAGTTATTTTTCTAATACCCTTTTTGGTAATATGCTGCTCAAGTCTAATTTCATTTATTAGCACTTCTTTAATGCTCCTTGCTTCACGTTTTTATTGATTATTGAAATTAGTTGATTGCTTTTAGGTAATATTCAAAATGCAAGTCCAATTTTATCCTTGAGGGTAATTTGGCTTGGGTAATCTCTTCATCACTTTTTGCTTGTAAATAATCTCAGACCCCCTGAAAGTATAAAAGGGTTCTGGTTTCATAGTTGCCATTGATATTGTTGGTGTTATCAGCTTTGCTTTTATCCTGAACTACTTTATTCATCAAGAGTCATATTAATGATGAAGTTATTTCAACTGGTTAGTAAAATTCTTGGGACGTCATCATTTATAAAAAGATTGCTTTACTTTGTAAAAACTTAATATTGTTTTTAAAATTTTGGGGTGTTCGTATACTAGTTGGGGTTTTTAGAGGGCAAGAAAATTTTCTACAGCATGTTCATGGTGTCTTCCATGTTAAGATTATGAATGCTGCCCTCATCCAATTTAAGGCTCCTTGCAGATGCTTAGATGCTAAATAAAGGTGCGGGAGAACATTGTAACATTGTCAAATAGACTAATACACATGTCCTTTTAAAGTAATTAATCATATTATCCAAAGTCCATTGGAATGTCGCATGGGCGTTTTACAACCCCTGTGGCATGTGGGTCATCTCAATAACCATTACTGAAGATTAGCGCGAATTTCTCTCTGTCTTCCAGTGTTTCAGTTTGATCTGCCAATATTCTTGGAAAGATTCATGGCTGAGAGTAACTGGGATCCAGCTAAAAATGTAGAGGATCATTGATATGGGGCAGGGGGTAGGTATTTAAGTTATTCCATTAGGTATCTGTAGTTTATCACATTATGATGGCACACAACTAACTTGTGGATTATCAAAAAGGGAGAAGCATTGAGCTCTTATAGGGCTTTATGAGGAAGGCCTCCAAAAACTGTTTCGGTTCCTTGGACTTTTAGGCTTCTTTGACCTTAAACTTCTGGTAAGACATAAACCAGATGGATTGGGAGTCTCCAGTCTGCAACTTGTGTTGGACCCCTTTCACTACTATGAAGTCATTACGTTTTTAAAAAATGTCGGTGTATTCCTCAATTAGGGAATTTACTAATCGTTGTTGTTTGCCAGTAAGTGAATCATCAAACTTTACAAAAACTCTCGCTATGATAGGTTGTTCATCAAGTCCTAATTTGATCAAAGATCTACAGCTCAAGATGAATCCAACTTAATCAATTGATAAGGTGCAGAAGTAGGCTATCAGATGATTATGAGTCACACTTAGTTGCTGATTGTTAAATTGGTCACCAATACAGTAATATTCCATCAGTAGCATGTTTGAGTATGCACGAGCAAGAGAGAGGTTTGCATATATATAGACTGGGTTTTAAAAAAATCTTCAACAGATAAACCATCATTTATAATGATTTGAATCCTCGTCTCTACCAGAAAATAATAACTTAAGGGGAACAACGACCTTATCAACATGGAAATTGGAAATTCCATTAAGGGCATTGATGGGGAATGTATGTTTTTAGGTTTTGGACCCATTATTTGTGTTACAACCGTTCAATGAACTTAGGATGCTCTAATATGTAGTTCCAGGAGTTTCTCCTCCATATCTCCTTAGGCAGGATTTGGATGATGAGCAGAAAATGATACCCCATATGAAGTAAAAATGGACTTGACTATCTTGGTGTTAAATGTGACCAGGAACTACATGTCAATAAACCATAGTTATCTTTGTTTAAGACATTCTCTGAGGCCAACATCACTAAGACTAAAGCTAGATGGTAAATGACATTAACTCTGAGGGACCTAGTGCAGGAGGGTCTAGAATTTCCATATTCTATAGTAAGATTATGATTGAAGATCCTAATTTGCTTCATCCGATAGGAGGAGATAACATAATTGGGGAGCAAGTGCTGACAATAGCTAGGACTTTTAATTTGAGAAAAACTACCTCTACATGAGTGACATCAAAGCCAAAGTGAGGAATTAGATAGATAGCATTGAACACCATAAACTTGTCAAGGGAGTCGTTGGGTTTACCTAAGGCATAATAAGACAAGTGGTAGAATTTATTTCCATTGAGAGTGTCAGTGATGGCAATTCCATTTGGAGCAGACACAACAAAAACTTGAGAGGTGATGAATTATAAACAAATTGGTGAGATTTAGACTCATCATCATAAAGAGCCTTGCCCCCTCAGCCAAAGACTCTTTTTCCATCTCGTCTGACATTTTCCAGAATTGAATTTACTGGTGATTAAAACCCAGTTGGATTTTTGGGAGGGGAGGATGATCGCTGGTGCTTGTTACCTTAATCCAACAAATTTAATTAGGGGCTTTTTTCCTCCCCATATAATAAGAATAACAAAATATTAATAAAAACTAAAAAGATTGATTTTTGTATATTTTATTAGTCAACGTGCGGGGGTAAAATAGAGAACCCTCTTAATAAATAGATAGTAGTAATTAAATTGTAACAGTTCTCTTTCCACTCGGTAAACTTTTTGAGCAAAATTAAATGAATCAATAAAGAAAGTCTTAATCACCTGTTGTAGTTTCACTTTGATGTCCTTGGATTCTCTGCCAGCTGCTCCAGTATGGGGCAGCAGCGAAACTCCCCCGCTGTTTTACATATGACAGAAAAACGCACTTGGAATGGCTCATCCAGTCATTCCAAACCTATGGGATGATCGTTCCTCCCAAGGATCTTGACACCCACCTTGCTCGTACCCAAGTGGTACCTCGCTGCCCCCTGGTGCTCCCCCAGAGCAACATGCACTACAGACTAAAGGTCAAATATGGGAACTCTTCCCATACCACAACTAAGCCATTATCAAAATGGCACAGGCGGTGAGGACACCTGCCAGATTCATAGATTTCCGCCCCTATAAGGGGTATTTCAACCTTGGCTTCACCTGTGAAGCTGACGCTGACACTGAAGCAACTGTGCCCCTGGTATTCCAGGGCACCCCTCTTCACCCAACTTGGACCCAGCTCCTAGTGGACACCACTTTAGTGGTCCAGTTTACTGGTTTGCCCACCCACCTCTACCCTGAAGTACTCCATCAGGAGCTGATGGATGGTTTGGCAGCCTATGGCTCTAACCCCATCTTACAATTTGTGGTCCCAAATGGGGCAATATGACTCGCTGAGCCTTGGGCATATGCCACAATTAGCACTGAATTTAGTAAAATTGCCGTGTCAATTCCCCTTGCACCATTATTCCTTCAGCGCCTGACCATCCGTTTTGGGCCCACGTTAAGGGCAGATGGACGATCTCCATCATGTTTGAGGTGGACCACTTGAAATGCAAGTGCCCCTCTTTAGTCAGTTCTGACGGATCAGACAACTCATACACTGACCTCAGATACGCCACCTACCCCATACAAGTTCTGGCATGGGGCATAATCTTACCTCCCCCTCCTCCCAAAACTAGAAGCTGCAGCTGCACCTGCAGCCACCAATCAGCCTCCTCCTCGCCCCAATGCCACACATGATTTCTCCAATCAAGCATCAGATTGAATACCAGTTTGATACCATGCTTCCTCCAACGAATCAACCAAACTTTAACCATACACCAATTCCCAATTCATTTCAACTAAAACCCATAGATTTATTGGCTGAAATTGATGAATCAGGTAAGCTCATTGAAGAATAATCTCTGCAAATTGAGCGGTTCATTAATGCAGTATAGGACGCCAAATACCCCCTCAATTATATACCCACAGCAAAATGCTAATCGTTTTGCAGTAATCACCAGCTTGCAGTCGAAGCAGCTGCAACACTAGATTGTCCTCTTTGTAAAGCTGCCGCCAAATCAGTGGTGATGCTCATAGGAGGAATTCCAACTCCTGTTATCCCCAAAATTCTTACTCAAAAGAGTAAAATCACAGTGAAACAGTTGCATAAAAATATTAACGATGCTATCCAGAACATAGTATTATAGCATGGAATCCAAAAGCTAAAATTACCCGAACCAACATTGCCAGGTTTATTAAACTCCCAGATGCCCACATTAAAGCTGGATTAGCTTTAGCCTAATATCAGTGCCTTTTTCCTAGATGGCAATTTCCATGAAATACCAATTACTAGTGATATTGACCACATGCCGCAGATTCCCCAACGCCCCTACTGTCTGCCTTGACATGTACTCTACTATGGGAGGAAGAAGCTGCTGCGAAAGTTGAGCCCCCTGATCACCCCTCCCCTTCCGCCATAGAGGGATAAGCGGTTTCTGCTGCCCACCTGGTTGTTTGTTTTTGTTTGAAGTTTTACTCAATCCGCTCATTTGGGTGTTTTGTCTGAACCAATTATTTACGTTAGTTTTTAGTTTTAGTTTTAGTTTCAGTAATGTCCACTCCCTGGTCGGTTTACCTTGAATATTTATAAATTAAATTGTTGAACTCGAAGTTTGGACTGCTTAGTAAAGTCCAAATTGGGTAATATTAGCCCACATCCTATCAGATCTCTCAAACTTTTTTCATTTGGGCTTAATGGCCAATTGATGGTTGTTAGTAGGAAGTACTAGTCCATTAAGTATTTATCCTTTATATTTGATCCAATCAATTGGCTGAAAAATGTTTGCACTTAGTTGGAACCCTTCTGACCCTATAATAGGGGCCAGTTTCCGCGGTGTACCCTGTACTAAACTAGATGAGGCTGGGAGAGGAGCCATCAATGAATTTCTAAACTTGGCTGATAATCGATGCAATCCAACCGTCTAAACTTAATTTGTTTGTTCAATTATTATTAGAAGTGTTACCCTGATTTGAGAGGTCCACCGGTAATCAATCAGGATCTTTTGGCTAATATTTGAATTATTTTCCTTTGAATCACTATTATCAAAAAATTGAACTCGTAATTGTCTGACATTACCCCCTTAATAATGGTAGGTGGAGAATAAGGGCGTAAAAACCGGCCATAGATCCAGTTGATGGTGACTCCAGAATCGAGGGTTTTGATAAAGTACTCATCACCTCACTTGTATGTGATTGAGAATAAGCCTTTCCAGATAGAAACGAGCTTCTCACTTCTAGGAGTGATGCAGTTGTGGTAATACAACACCATTCAGATACTTGGAAGAATGGGACAGGAACATGGAGCTCATTCGCTGCTTGTCATTCCAAGTGACTGTCTTGACCAAGTTAGTCATAGCCTCTGCTTGTAGTTGTATGATGTTCTGGGCCAACTTTTTCATGGATTGCTCTAAGTCTGATCTATCAGTGGAAATATCTTTTGCTTGTAGAGCTGATACCCCAGGTTCTTGGCCATAAAACACACATAAAGGGGTCTCCTTTAGGATACAATGATGACTAATTTGGTAGCCATGAGGGTACTGGCTAAGTAAAGATTCCAGTGGAGAGGGTCTGAGTTGGTCAATTTGCGGATTATTGAGATCAGGGTTCCGTTAACTCTTTCTACAGCACCATTTGTGGATGGTTTATAGGGGGCTGAGAAGAGTTGTTGCGCTCCCATGGAGGTGGCAAGGAGCTTCACCACTCTAGAGGTAAAAATTTTCCATTGTCACATAGGAAGACCTGGTGGCACCCGAGCCAGGTGAAGATGTATTGGTGTAAGAAGGTGGATGCGGCTTTAGAAGTCTGAGCGGGGAAAGCAACAGCTTAAACCCATTTAATAAAATGATCAAGACCTACTAAGATATAGAAATTGCCACCTGTGATCTGAGGGAGAGGACCTACCACATTCAAACTTATGGTGTGGAAGCGTTGTTGAGGCATCATAGGTGGATAATGATACTAGGTCTTAAAGATGATTGCTTTTAAAAGGTCAGGCATGAATTCAAGACTTCTGTTATAGTTTCCAAGATGCCCTCCCAATAGTACCTCTCTTTCACCCATTCATAGGTTTTGTGTACTCCACCATGTCCCATGATAGTGTGAGACTCCAATATGGCAGGAACTCGCTCTGATGGACGTAGATAGGGCAACCAATATACTCCAAATTTCTTATATAACTTATCGCTTTCCATTTTAAAGTGTTGCAGGAGTGTCAAGATAGCATTTTATGTACTGGTTTGTCTTCATCAGCCCATGCGTTCAGAGTCACGAGGAGATCATGTAACCTCTCAGTTCCACTATTATCTAAGTGAAGAACGGGCAGCCGTGTTAACCTATATACAATCATCTGGTGCATTCCCGCCTGATTCTCAATAGTCATATCATAATGTTGGAGCTTCAGAGCCCAGCGAAACAACCGCCTCATGAGATCTTCATATTCTGCAACCACTTTAAAGAGGCGTGGTCTGTGATCACTTTTAAGAGAGTTCCATATAGGAGTGGGCAGTAGTGTTTAACAATGAACAGAACAGCCAAGCACTCTTTCTCAATGGCGCTTTAGTTGCGCTCAACTTTTGCTAGCATTTTTCTAAAAGTAAAACACAAGACGATCGCTTCATACTCCTCCAATTGAGCCATTATAGCTCCAACAGCGTAGTCAGAGGCATCCTTGAAAAACTTTAAGGGCTTTCCATATTCAGGGTGGCGGAGTGTCAGCCTTTTTTTGCAACAGCTCCTCCAGAGTCATAAACGCGGCCTTTTGTTCAGCACCCCAAGGGAAGGGGGTGTTCTTAGCCAGGAGGCGGACAAGGGGCTCGCTGAGCTGGGCATATTTTAGGATAAATTGATGATAGTACCCCATTATGCTCAAGGATACCTGGATGTCTTAAAGTTTTTTGGGCACAGCCATCTTGAATATTGCTTTACTTTTATCTTGTAGTGGCTGTATTCATCTTGCAAGATGGCGTTTCCGAGAAAATTTAGCTTCTTCTGCAATAATGTGATTTGGAGGGTTTTCAGTTTGGTAATAGATTTCTGCAATTGCTGTAACATCTTTATATCTGCGAGTTGTTCATCAAAATTCTTAGAGAGAAATGTGATGTCATTAAGATAGACAATTACAAAGAATAGTTTAAAGCCCTGGAGAATGTGATCCATCGCATGTTGAAATGTTACAGGCGCATTACACAACCCTTGTGGTAGTCAAGTAGGTTGGAAGAGACCCTAACTGCAAATAAGAGCACATTTCTCCTGATCTTGTGGAGAAAGGTCTATTTTGTCAATAAACGCTAGCCAAGTCCATGGCTGAGAAGAATCTAGACCCAGAGAGTAGTGCCAGAGCTTCATCAATGTGAGGGATAGGGTAACTATCTTTCTTTGTATGGTTGTTTAATTTGTGGTAGTCCATCACTACCCAATGACCTAAATTTTTTATTTTATCAATAAGAGTGGGGATGACCAATGCTTTGTGATGGCACCAGCAATCCAGCATCCAGCAGCTGTTTGAGCTCCGCCTGCATCTGTAGCTTCTCAACATTTAATTTGCAGTAGGGTTTGCAGCAAATGGGTCAAGCATCCCCAAAATCAATAGTATGAGTCACACCTTCATGTGCCCATAGTTATTGTTGGATTTGGAAAAATGTCGCTGGAGGCCTCGAGAAAGGTTGGGACTTTATCCAGCTCAGCTTGGGTTAGTTCATCCAAGAAATGAACAGAAGGTAGGGTACATAAATATTGATCAGCGGGTAAGCCCATATCAGCCATAGACCCAATACAGTAGACTTGCCTGATGTCCTTAATGGTTATCAGCAGGCCTCTTCCGATCTCCTGATGGCTTTTTCCAACATATCTTTCTTGAGGAGATTCCTTAGTACTAGGTTAATAGGTCGACGATAGGCGGGGTCTAACACGCCTGATAAAACTCTGGGCTCTAAAAGATCAACTCCAATAATGCTAATTATGTGCAGTAGGCAGTTGTGTGGGATTTGCACAGAAATCTTTATGTCAACTACCCTTTGTTCACCACTTTAATGACCACCTCTTCAGAAGCATAGAAAGTGATACCCTCCAGGGCGTCCACTGATAAAGGCAACTTTTTTGTATGCCGTCTTGCAGTGGTGTAATGTAGGGATAAAAAGGAGGAGGGGGGTACTCAATTGTGCAAACATAAATTTTTTATTGTGCTCTTCATTGGTCAGAATTAGAGGAACATCGTAGTTAATTAGGGAGAGACAGCCCTGCTTCGATTTATTAACACCTTCATATATGAGCATAAAGGAGTCCCAATGAGTAAAACGTAGGTATTAATGGTCAAAGTCACTGATGGAGCTGACAAGAGAAGCTTTCCATAACAAATGGGCAGAGAAGAGTGTGCCCCGATGGTGCAGGTGTTGTTTGGGCCTGCAGTTCTAAACCCTTGAGTGTAGTTGAGTTCAGGGGCCAGCTTTTTCTTAATGAGCTTGTTTGACACAACGTTCACAGGGTACCTAGTGTCAATGTAACCTAACCTGCACTCCTTTAATGACGACCTCCACTTTAACTAAAGTACCATCCAAGGTGGGGGAAAGTGTGAGGACCTCCTCTAGATGGAAAGTGGAGGCAAGTCGTTTGGCAGTTTCAGGGTATTTCTCCTGGATAGACTGCAAGGTATGACACACTGGGCAGATCGGATAAATGTGGCAATGAGCTGGTAAGCACTACTAGCAGTGTCAATAGCTTTGAGACCCCTCAACACTTTCCAAAGATAAGTTTATCAGGGGAACTTAGCCCAATCCACTCTCTCCAGCTTCAATTGGTCAGGTTTCCACTTCACCTGAAGCTCCAAAAACATAATGACCAACATCTTCATAACCCCTTCAGACTTATCATCAGAGGGTTATCAAATAATGTTTAAATTTTAAATTTATTGCGAGGAAGGCTGACCATGGGACGGACACTTCCAAATTTGACCAAAATGAAACAAAACTTAGTAACAGGGAAGGCACCCCAAAGAAGCGATGCTATCTCTTGTTGCCAGCAGGAACACCACTATGGGGAGGGGAGGGAACGTGTGAAGGGGCCGTAGCCACAATTGAACACATGTGGAGGAAGGGGTCTGATTTGATGAACCAAACTGGGAACCAGGAGGAGACCAGCTGTCAGCAATGCGGTGGGAGGTATCTAAACATCCACGCCTAAAAGTGGTCCACCAAATGAGACCAGAAACTGTGGACAGCTTCTGGGAGGGTGGGGATGGAGCCTGCGATGGCATCCAAGACAATCGTGTGGATAGTCCACATGGCGATTGCAACCACCAGAGCACGGAGGAAGGGTGGAAGGGGGGAGGCCATTGATAAAGCAAACATAACTCTTAACAGACTGAAGGGATGTGTTTGATCCTGGCCAAGCAGACGTTGAACTTCGCGCCATATCACTCTAGAGGTAGGACACTTCTTCATGCGTTGGAACAGCGTTCCATACTGGCCACACATGACGCAGGATGAGTGTAAAGCGTTAGAGCGCTCAGCCATATGGTACACCCACCTCAGGCAGCGCCACACATGGGAACAGTTTTGAGGCTGCAACAGAGGATGGTGTGCATATTTCCAAATAGTCTTCTGTTTCTCAATGGAGTAAGGGATGTCCATTAAGTCCAGGTAGTCCACCCTGGATAGGACATGGGGCCGTGTGGGGATCACGCCATCTTGAATGGGTAACCCCTGTACCTCTTGTGTGAACTGAGGAGAGGGGCGGCCTCTCTGGGATGTGTGTCCACTCATACAAATTCTCCGCTCAGCGCTCTGAATGGAGAGGAGGATTCGTTTGTAGTGGGTTTTAGTACCGTGAGGACCTGTGGCCGATGGGTGGGAAGCCAGGTATTTCATCAAGGAGTGAGGGTTCGATAAATTGTTAAGGCCCAATTGCGCGGAAGATGTTGGAGCGGCCCAGCGGGACCAGTGTTGGGAGGGGAGCTTAGGGGCGGTGACAGCCGCAATCCAGGTGCCCAGGATCTTGGAAGAATGGGCTTTGAAGTCAAGCAGGCCCATGCTACCATGATGATGAGGGCCAAACATGACCTCTAGCCGTACTGGTGGTGGGCGGCCAGACCAAAGCCATCCTTGCAGCAGGGCATACAAGATTTGAAAAAGCTTGGGAAGAAGGCGATGGCGTGGGCTTCAAACCAGACTTTGGAGAGGAGCATAGAGTTCGGCTAAAACAACTCTGCCAGTAAGGGAAGTAGGGTGGGCTCTGAGGGAGGCGATGCGCTTCGTCACGTTGTCTAGAATATGACTTTCCATTACTGCTGATGCGTACCCGCCTGCCTCCACTCAAACACCCAGATGGCGGACAGGCTCTATGGTAGGGCGTGGCATGAATGGGAGCACTAGTGGGGCGGTGTGGGGTGAGCAGCTAGGGCGAGCACGTGTGCGAGCAGATGGGCTGGGCTGGGCACTGGCCGCTGGGGCCCAGAAGGTTTGATATCGACCAAGGAGGATGATTTCGGTTTTGGAGGCGTTCAGTGCAGCATTACTTACCCGGGATTACTCCTGGATTTCAGCTTCAAGCGCGCGTGTGTCTTTATTATTAGACACCCCAACCACACAGTCGTCTGCAAACTCCATCATCTTGACTGGGGCTTGGCCTGGTACATGGACCCCAGTGAGGTGGGCATTCACATTTCGAAGTAGTGGGTCAAGGCTGAAGTTGTATAAGAGTGGCCTAAGGGGTCCCCTTGTCATAAGCCCCTTTGAGGGTGAACTACTTCCGTTAGGAAGCCAGGGCCACGCACTGCCATTGTTGCAGATTCCGTGAGCAGCATTACCCAGTTGATGAAGCGAGGGGGTAAGCGGAATTGCTGGAGGCAGGCCCTGAGGTATTCCCAGTTTACTCTATCATAGGCCTTCTGTTGGTCCAAGAATACAAGCGCCCCAGAGGCTGTGGACTGGCATGCATTAGCCACAGAGTGCACGTTGTCCCAAATCAACCTTCTGGGTATAAAACTGAATTGTTCTGGGGAGATGGTGGCAGATGTTACAATCCCTAAACGGTTAGCCATGATCTTTGTTATTTTTTTGTATCCGTGTTAGTTAAGGAAATGGGGCGCCAGTTGGCAAAAGTCTAGCTTGTCCCCTTTCTCGAAGAGTGTGATGGTGAAGGCCTCTTGTCCTCCTGGTAGGAGGCGCGTTTCCAGAAGGCTCTGGCTAAGTGAGGCAAGCAGTAGTGGTGATATATATTTGAAGTACTTTTTATAGAATTCATATGGAATGCCATCTGGGCCTGGGCATTTCCGGTTTGGTGCACCACGGATGGCTGTCCAGAGTTCATTTGGAGTAATCAAATTCATTAATTCTGGGTATCAAGAAATGGTGCGGATGTGGGTTTAGTCAAAAAAATTTGCCACTTCGGCCAGCTGAATTGGATCAGATTGGTATAACTCAGAGTAATACTTTTGTATTTTGATTGCCACTCTGGCTGGTGTATCTGTGACGGAATCATCCGATCTTCGCACCTGTGTGCAGGCCACGCTCTGGCATGGTGTAAAATTTTTTAAAAAAATATGCGGTACACTTGTCACCCTCTGTAATGCGTTTGGCCCTGTACTGAACACAAACTGATGTTTGTGTTGCCTTTCAAATGTTGAGGTGGGCAGCTGCCTCCGCCCACTTCTGGCCCCATGCAGGGCTGTAGCCTGTGGCTGGGATGTTGGACTCCAGGTGTGCCAACTCTGCCAGAGCGCGCGAAATGATGGCTGATGTGGCTCGTGAGCGTCGGGAGGAGAGGTGGCGAGAGTGGAAGATGGTATCCTTTTTGAAGGCTGACCATGTGGAAATTGGGTCCGCGCAAAACGGTGTAACAAACTCTTTTGCCAAAGTTGCTGATTTCACCCAAGTGGAAATTCCTGGCAACACAAGTTTGGGAGGGCGGAGTTTGCACCAATGTGGGGCCTTAGCCACTGTGACAGGTAAGTGGTAGGTTATCAAGACCAGCCAGTGGTCAAAGAATTCCATTTTTGTTGTTTTAGGTGGGAAATGTGGGGTTGGAATTTCGCTGATGTAAGGATAAGGTCTATGTGGGTCATGGGCCTTAATTGGCCATTGTGGACGTATGGGCGCATAATGTTTATGAGCAGTGGGGCTTGCTGCAGCAGCTCATCTATTAACCCAAGGGCGGCCTTTAGAACGCGAAGTTCTACGTGACCCTGGGGGGCATGGGAGGAGGAAGACAACGGTCTGTGGGTGTGTTTAGCCAACAGTTCATGTCACTAACTACAAAAGGGTCTGAGGGTAATGGGAGGGATTTGACCGACAAGAAAAATTCCTGACGCTCTCATGCACAGGGTGGGGCATAGATGTTGATGATAGCATGCGCCACGTCAGCCCACAAGAAAGTGACAATGAGGACTCAGCCATTGAGGAAAAATTCTGACAATAAAAATTTAAAAATTGTTTTTCTGAACTAGCACCCCACAGTGCTCTGACCAAAAGGATAGGGAAGGGAGGAGCATGGTTTTCCAAGCATCCTTGGAACCTCGCAGACAGTGGGACTCCTGGATGGCCAGGATATCCACGGGTAAATTTTTTTGTAAAAAATTCAGTTTCCTAGCCCAGGATGGCAAGGCCTTGAGTCTAGCGATATTCAACATCCCTAAAGTGAAGGTTTCCCCCATTGCACCTTAGGTGCGAGGGCTGGGCACCTGGGCCCACTAGCCTCCTCTAGATCCCCATGGGCCTTCATGGCAGCGCGGGTGTTTGCAGCAACACTATTGGTGGTTTTGTTAATTTTAGAAGAAAGGTTCGCGTTGGCTTTTGCCTTCACTTTTTGTTTCCCCAACGTTGAGCAGATTTTTTTGCAGTGCGGATGAGTTTGGTGCACCAACATTTGGGTCAAAAAAAATTTTCAGGTAGGTTGGAAAACAAGTCATTTCAACTGGAGCTTGGTTGCAAAGGTCAGGTGAGATTGAGTCACCCATCAGATCCTCAGATTGGTTGGCCCAATCAGCATGGGCTTCCCAATCTGAATGGTTGATGGATTCCAGATTTGCTTCCACTGTGAAGGTTTCAATGTCCTCCTGGCGTTGGGAGTGTGGGATAGCGGAGGTGACTTTGGCTGCTTCCTTGGCCGCAGCCCTGCGGGCCTGTTTGGCCTTCTTCCACTCTTGAGGGGAGATAGGTTTTACCAGTAGGTAGCAGCCTTGTGCTCAATATGGGAAAGCCTCTTTGGTGCTTGTGGTTGGTTCATAGTGCGCCTCTCCTCTGGCCATGGCCGCCGAGGGGTGCTCTTGGAATGTGATGCCCTCCTTGGTGGGGCATGTGTGTGCCTTATGGCTGAACGCGTCACAGTGGGTGCAGATGGGGGGTGCGCTGTCCACGGTTACCCAGAAATGGTGGGTGGTATGCCCTTCAATATTATTATATGTGGAGTGCGGGGTTTGGTTTAGGTCCTTTGCAATCTCCTCAGTTGGGGTCAGAACTGCAATGGCTTTGCCGGTTCACAGGTGTGGCATCAGCATAAAGCGTTGCTTCTCAAAAGATTGTATTTCGCCATATACTGTGAGACCATCTTTCAGGTGCTGCTCCAAAATGGCACGTTTGATTATAGTAGGCAAAAAGTCAAATGTGAGGAAAATTTGGTTGGGATTGTCCATCTGGTGCATTTGGTTTTAATGACCCATTGCCCTTCAAGGAGGTTGATCACTACACGCACTGCAGCAGCTTCGTCTGCTGCCTCCTTGTTTTCAAAACCAAGGTCCAGCCAACTGTGTGACATGGAGTGAGGTGCGACGTACACCACAGTCAGGAAAAAAGTGTGCACATCCCCACAAAATTTTTCCCATAAAGCTGTTTGTTGGATGTCCAGAAACACATGAACTCTGTATTCCACCGATGAGAGTAGTTGGGAGTGCAGCGTGTTGATGTACTGGTTGCATTGCACTTGCCAAGTGAGGATTTCTGAGAAATAGTGACTGCCAGTTTTTTATTTTTTTTTATTCTGCTGGCTTCTCTGGGGCGTTTTTGAACGTTTGAGGCCGCAGACCTACCACCTGCTCCTCTTACCTTACTTTCCCAACTGCTCCCTGACATGAGCGCAGACTAATCTCCTCTGTGAGATTATCAAACTAGAATCAGACTTGAATTGAATAAGTTTCAAAATTGATTGCAACGAGAGAGAAAAGTTTTGTTATCAATTATGTTAGGGAGACCATATGGGGTGAGGTAGGTTCAGGGCTTCCCTTATGGCATGATAGGTCCTGAGGTTGCTCTTCCACATTTTTGACTTTTAAGGAGGCGTTTAAATTGTCACAGCTCAATTTTTGACCTTAAAAGTAGGGGGTCTGTACTTCCTAATGGAGATAAGTTGCAGACTAGAGTTAGCGGAATGAGAGATCAAAGGGATAATTTTGTGGAGTTTGATGCTTTAGTTACATTAGCCTTGGGTTGATCAGTGGCGGTGAGCTTCTGTTAAACAGGAGTTTCAGCTTTTGTGACCTGGGCATTTACCCCCATTGTTAGTGGGGGCGATTGGCACCTGAGAAATATTTTTTAGCTTTGAGAGCAGGCTTTGTAACCACTGGGGCAGGCTGCTCTGAAGAAAGGGATGGGCAATCTAAAGGGACAACTGCTTTCACTAAATGGGCATTTATAATTGAAGACGAAGGGTAGCACTGCCACATCACAGCCATTAAAATCTATCATTATGGAAAGACGACTTTTGTGATGGAAAGTTCGCAAGAGCAGGTTTCCAGACTGAAACAGCTGTAGTAGAGGCTAAATGGTCGGCTAGATGCTTGCCTTAGAGATCCTTTTGTAGGGTCAAGCTCATAGATATCAGCCACTGCTAGAAAGGCCTCCTTGATATTTTTAAACTTTTAAAAGTGCGCTTTAAGAAGAGAGATGCATCGCCAAGGAGGATTGGGATGCCAAGCAGTTAATATAGCCACAATAGCATCGTTAAGAGGGAGCATTTGGGCAACTAAAAGAAGTTGAGCTTAATTATAGAAGAGCTCAACAAAAGATGTGATCAATTCTCCCTATTGCAGACTAAGGCAATAAAGGCCTGCTTTTGCCGTTGCAAACTCTTCTTAGAACTAAATTCTTCAAAAAACGCTTGCTTAACCTCCGCCCAAGTGCTGATGGTGACCATGGTGGGGACCATATTTTCTTGATCTATACAATTCAAGCATAAAAGATTGTCCTGGATTTTTTTGCTGGGCAGTTGCTCCTTCCATCGCAAATTCATAAGCATAAAGGAGGAGGCAATACTGTCCTCACCAGGTGTAAACTTGTCTTATAGAGGGGTTTTTTAACAGGATATTTAGTGCTGCTCAAGCCTTTTAAAATGAGACAAAGAACTGGGTATCTGTTGTTCTTTAATTGTTAGCCTAGGGATAGTTCCGGTGGAAAGGCTAGAAGGGTTACCACCCCCAACAGAATCCATTTTTTTGAACGTTTTGTGGTTCAGGTAGCCCCTGTAGTGAGCACCACTTGTTAGATTTTTGGCATGGAAGATGCTCGTTGGTGCCTTTTTACCTTAAATTTAACAATTTAATTTAGGGTTTTTTCTCACCATTTATAAGAAAATAACAATTTACTAATAAAAACTAAAAAGGTTGATATTTTAAAGATTTATTAGTAGCTGCATGGGGGTAAAAGAGAACCCTTTTTATAAATTAATGCTTAGTATTTACAGTGACTTTAGGCTCAAGCGTTATAGGAATCAATTCAATTTTAGCTTTGAGCCTAATTCGAAAATATGGACATTTGACCTATCATCTCTCTTAGATCATTGCTCGCTTTGACAGATCATCCAATGGAGGGTCAGAATTAGGTATGACATATCTATGAGGCAAGGATTTTATATATTTAAGCCAATCACCTTGGCGGAAGATAGTATAACCTTGAGGGACCCCCTTCAAGGCTATAAAAGGGAGTGTTTGTGGCATAGGTGCATGAATTAAATTAGTAGTGGGTGGGGAGGAACCGCTAATGGGCTCCCCTGATTTTGCCACCTAGTCGGGGTAATTTTTTTACCTAAACTCATGGTATTTGGCCCAAAATTAATAAAGGTATTGCCCTGATTCAGGGGTTCCAACATATATCAGCCAGAGTCTTTTAGACAATTGTATCGTTACATTCATCCTGAACACACTTCTCACAATATTGGACGTAAAATTGTATGGCAGCTGGACCCTCTGACCCTTCCCAATTTATCTATATAATCTGTTAAATCAGATTCAACTCAAAATTGCCTAGATTGCATCTAAACATCCTGATTTCAAGGCTAATAATAGCTATGATATAATATTATTTTCGTTGATTATGGACCCACTAGGGTGAATTAAGTGGTTTACAGCATACGCTTAATTTCACTTTAAAATCAACTTCAATTATAATTACAATATAATGAATTTTATGTGCATCAATTTTTGTAATTGGCACAATGGTACTTGCACATGGACGGCCCAATCAGGGAGTACCTAGTGTTATTGAGAAGATTTCCAGCGTCCCAATTAGAGGCGCGTCATTATCTGAATTTCATATTTTCTTTTCCCCAAAAAATTGTATTTTGTCAGCTTTATGATGAAATTTGATTGGGCTGGTTGTAAGGTAAATATACACTATTGAGGTGCTAATATCAAGCCTAGAATCCTCCCAATTATGTGAAAAGAAGTGCCTCCAGATGGGCTAAAATTTTTAATTAAGTTATTTCAAGAGCTAACAATCTTGGGGAACTTTAATAACCACTGGCATAATCTATAGAGGATTGGCATGGCTTTAATGAACTAATCTGATAGATGAGTATGGCCAGAAGATGCCATAGAGGTATAAAATACTTTCGCTTGGCTTTGGAATAGAGATCACCTTTTCAATCTTAAAGCAGATTCTCATATATTGTCTTTTATTAATTCTATCTTCTATTAAGAAAAGTGTAGACATGTGTTAAGTGGAGCTTGTCATTATTACCTGTGTCAGGAGAGTTCCCAATTAGAGAGGGGAAAAATACCCAGAAGAGACCAGAAGAGTTGGACCATCTAGTACTAAAAAAGAGACCAGAAGAGTTTAATATTATTATTATTATTTAAGCTTTGTGAGCTTCCAAACGGTTAAGAAAAACTGTAAGACGCTTAGAAAAATAAATAAAATTAGTTGAAACTTTTCCCGAGTATTAAAGCAACAACATATTCAATAAGTAAGTAAATCCTCAAACATAACAGGAATTCTATAATTATGGCCTCTAGAAGCATGGATTTTTCTTAAAGTAGGGAAGCGGCTCGCCTTGAGACTCCCTCATGTTTGGCAAACTTGAGAATTTGAATGATTCTTGCCCCAAATCAAATCAATTAAAATTCAGGTTATTGCTCTCTTGGATCTTGCTCCCATGGAGCCTAGTGAACCCCCATCAGAAGGGTGAATTGCCATGTTAGTAATGGATAGCAAAGCCCAAGCCACTATCAATTTGGTTATTTTGCCTTTGTCACCCAAAAATATTGTTATTAACGTAAAACTATTTAAAAAAGTGACTCAAATAACATCGCACAAGGGAATCCTATTGCCACAATTCCCATGTACCATATCATACCCAAAAACCCACACTTTCCCCCAAAGATGATAGAGATAATGATGAGTTTGAGCAAATAGTATTGCTCCAAATGTGATTAACTTTTAGGTGCGGCTGAGGAAACTTTGGTTTATGTGTCCTGAGTAGTAAGGATTGCAAATAAAGCCGTTTTGATGGGAAACCCCATCCTGATGGTGTGATTAAGTCTATGGAGGAACCCTATGGTGAATTTTATGGTGTTATTTATTATTAATAAAGAATATTCTGGTTGCTTTTTTCTTTTTGCTACTCTTTCCCCCCTTCAGGGAAATATCACCACAACTACTTTGGTGGATACTGGCGCCTCTGAGAATTTTAATGACTTGGACCTACCCAACTACCTAGAGCTATACTATTTAACAGGTGGTATGGTTAAGGACGGTGCCTTCTAGGGTATTCCAACGCTGAAGGTTCAGGGGTTAGTTGACTTTCAAGCGGGAAAAAACTTTTGGCAGACAGCTTTTAAGAGATAAAAAAATACCTTGTACCAATTATCTTGAGAGCGGTATGGTGGAGAAAGTTTGACATCAGAACAAATTTGTAAAAGAACACCCTGACTTGTCCCTTGAGGGGAGACAGGATTCAGTAATCGTCATGTCAGAAATGAACTTAAGGCAAACTTCCCTGATGGCCAAATGCACACAAACGCACCATTGTACTTCTGCTAATGCACACTTTAGAAGTTCCCTTGCCTTATTTCTTGGAAGTATTGGAGTCTTGTTTTGATGCGGCTTCTTCAAATGTACTACCAGTAGATTTTGGTTTTAATTGTGACTAAAGATAAAGTGGACTCGGTGCATATTTCCTCTCCCATCTACCCTTTGACTCTATGGGAAGAGGCTTCTTTGTGTGAATCACGGAGAAACTTGTAAAGAAGACCATTTATCGCTAAACTCCCATAGTGCTCTCACCTCTTCTCTTTGTGGAGAACACAGAAGGGACTCTACGCCCTTACGTGGAATATGGTAACTTAAACAATGGTACTTCCCTGATCTGCATCCAATCCCGGTGGAGGCACAAATTATTCAATATGTGGAGAAGATTAAGGTTTTCTCCAAATTTGGATTTAATGAAAGATTTTGACAGATTTACATTAAGAAAGGCAAGGAGGGGCACTGAATAAAAAGGAAGGGGATTTCTCAATTCCAGGTCACGCCTTTTGGGTTTAAAAATGCTCCTGCAATCTTTAAACTTCGCATTGATGCAGCCTTGATGGAGTTGAAGGGTGTGTGCACGTTAGCCTACATGTATTATATTTTGTTGTTTTTTCCTGATCAGGCACCCATGAAATTCTACTGTGACAAGTTGTTGAGCATTTGAGGGCGGCAAATCTAACCCTGAAGATAAATAAGTGCGAGTTCTTAAAACCAAGGTCAACTTTCTTGGCAACATTACTTTCAACGAAGCTCTAGGTTCACTTCAGATGAGGATAAGGTAATTTGTTACTTGCCCAAACCAACCTCGGTTAAGGAGTTGAGGAGCTCTCTAGGGGCTTGCACCTTCCTGAAAAGTTACACCATGCCTTTCTGAGGTGGTGGCGCCTTTATATAAGCCTTGAGGTGCCAGCTTTTAGTGGTCCTCTACATTGGAGAATGACTTCCAAGTAATGAAGAGTACCTTGCTGTCAACGTTGGTTCTCCGTCATGTGGATTATGAGAGAGAGTTCATAGTGGCCGCTGATGCTTTCAACTTCTTGATAGTGGCGGCGCTTTTGCAGATGGGCAAAGATGATGTCATATAATTGAGCTTTGCGGTGACAGTGGGCTCTGCTAGTTGGCAGGCCAACACTATGAAGCTGGCTGACCCTTGCTGTTTTACCTTAGGCTATGAGGCCAGAAGCGCCGGCTAACCCTTATGCATGTCACCCATGCTAATTTAGGATCTTCTAGTCTAAACACCAACCAACAAGAATAAACATAAACTTATATAAAAAGGGATAATAGGCAAAAGAGATATTTATTGAAAGGAAGCGCCAGGTATTTATAAACACTTTGGGCTACTGCACCCAACACTGACCATCAGCTCATCTCTGGATCATCCAGCCAACCAATCTCTCTTCCTTTCACTATGATACCTTTTTCCATGGCGTCAACACTCTTTCCCCATCATTCCTGATGTCTGAATTACTATTATTATAATTATTTTTGGCTCATACTCAACCTTCAGTAGCTAATGAGCCATATAGTGATTATTTAAGCTATTATCAAAATTAGGTTTGACTTAGTTATTATGCACTGGAAACATCTTTGGTCGTTCACTTAACTTGGAATATCTTGGCTTCTTGTCAATAACTTGTTTTTAACTTTCCTAGTCAATTATTCTGGGTTTCACCTTCTTCAGGTGACAGTATACTATAATTTTAGGCGCTGGAAACATCTTTAGCTGCCTTAAACTAAAAACATTGGTTTCTGCTGGCATATAATAAATTAATATAAATGATCATCCTTGGCTAAAAGTCACTATTGATCCATATACTGATTTGGGCCAGTGATTGGCCCTGACCGCTCCCAACATCCAATCTTGACGAAATACTAGATTTGGCTCAACCCAGTTGGGGAGCGACTACCCAGAAATCACCTAAAATACCACAAAAAGTCAGCTGATGAGCCATTCTGCCAGGATTGGCCATTTCCTCCTAAATAACATTAAATCATTGAAGAATCCATATGGTTAAGATAAAACAGATGGAATGAAGCATCCAATGAAATATTTTTCTTGGAAGATGTCACTTCCAGAGTTGAACTACGCTTTTATGACAAAGAGTTATTAGCAGTGGTAGAGGCGCTGACCTAATGATGTCATCATTTGCATGGCTCACCCCAGCCATTCCTTGTTTGTACAGATCACCATGCCTTTTTATACTACTACGCCCCTATGTCCTAACTTCATGGCAAGCCTGCTGTTATAAGACCCTGGCCCAATTAGTATGCACTTAAAAGCTTATAAAGGCACGGAGAATGGTTTAGCGGATATGTTGAGTCAAAAACCTGCTTTAGCTATCAAATCATAAGGAGGTAGAGTATCAAAATCCACTTGCTAATTCCACCATTTTGATTGTACCCCAACAGTTTTCTTCTGTGGCATGCACACCAGAGCTTGCTCCTCTGGAAAGCACGGAGAAATTTGGTATGTAAAAAGGTTGTCCTTTCTCAGCCCTTGTCAGCGGAATATATTATGGTTCTCGCCAAGAGCAGGTTAAATCATGAAGATATTACCTGAGTTTACCATGTGAAAGATGAGATGGTGTGGTTTCAGGAACGCCTATGGGTTCTTACTGGACCACTTTGCCTGGAATCCATTTAGGGCCATCATGATGGGATCATCATTGGGCACCCCAGGAAGGCAAATTCTTTGGATTTATTTCTCCGCACTTACAATTGAAAGGGATTAGCCAAACAGGTTGCCACGCACTGTAAGGAGTCTTAGTCTGCAACCAGATGAAGCCAAATCGCCAGCCCCTCTTAGGGTTTCCAGTACCAGTACAAAAAGCTAAAGGGCCCTGGACTTCTTTATCAGTTTATTTCATTGTAAGTTACCTGCGTCTGAGGTCTATGATGCAATCATGGTAGTAATAAACCAATTGTCATAGTTTGCTCATTTCATTTTCTGTAAAACCACTGTAACAGCAGCAGAGATGGTTAGGCTTTTCATATTATGTGATTTCCCTTCATGAGATGCCCCAGGAAATTAGTGATCATAGACCAGTTTATCTCTGTATTTTGGGAAGAGTTGTGTAAAACTCTTTGTATTCACACATGCCGTTCTAATGCCTATCTCCCCCAATTGATTGGGCAGGAAGAAATAGTGATCATTTCCTGGAACTGTTCCTGTGCTGTTACACTACCACGGATCATTCAGATTGGGCTTCCCTTCATCCCATGGTCCAATTCAACTATACCAACGCCCAACATGCATCCAATGGGTTTTATTCATTTTTCGCCAATTAAGTATTTAACCCCTCCTTCTACATGTAGCCCAGTTGTGGATCCCAAGAATAGGTGGTAGTCTTTACTAAGACCATTAGGAAGGTACACAAAGGGGTTATCACCAATTTGGATGCAACTAAGCAGGCTTATAAGGAAACGCCATTGGTAGAAGATGAGATGGTCATGCGTACAAGAAAGAGGATATTAATGCTTGATTTTATAAATATCCCAATCAATAAGCCCTGCAAAAACTGGGACTAAAGAGAATATGGCCTTAACGCATTGTCAGAAAGGTAGATATGCCTCATGTCAGTTGGATCTCCCACCATCGTTATGGATCTTTGCCATCTTTCATGAAAGTAAGTTGCATTTTTTGAGGGTCCTCCGCCATAGTCTCCAGTAGCATGCCTGATTAATGGGACACCAGAGTGGGAAGTGGAGGAAATTTTAGCCTTTCTCTTTGTTATAAGGAGGCTTGAGTACCTGTTGTCAAGGAAGGGTTTAGTGTGGCAAGGAACAATTAGATATTAGTATGCCATTGTGTCCATTCCTAAGACTTCACTGATGCCTTCAATGAGAGTTTCCCCAAGGCAGCGGGTCTAAGACCAAACAAAGTATCGCCGCCGTGAAGATGGCCCCTTCCCACAAGGACTTCTCCCTGGCTGAAGTCCCTGGAGGTGGGGTGGAGCCCCAATAGAATGGGAGGGTAATGTCATGGTTACATGACACAATTGCGGGTACTGATTGTGGGAATAAAGCTGGCCATGATTAGCCAAATGGTTAAAGTTGGCAAGCCTCCATGACTTGAAGCATACCCTGGACCAACATTGGGTAAAGGCATAATATGCCCAATATGGTCCTGAGGGTGTGTGCAATGATCATTTTAATGCTACATTGATGGCATTAAAACGCACTTGTTTTATTAATAAGTACGGTTATTTACAATTATATGGTTAATGGGGGTTTGAGACCTGTTTGATTTACAATATTGCCAAATCTTTGATGATTCAGCTACAGTCAATAACCCAAGTTTGGTCTTACTCGAGCTACAGCGCCACAGAGGATGAAAATATGTGTTTACCAATTTGTTTGGACTTAGCAACAATTTTGAGAAACAATGAACCCCCCCTAAGTTTTACAAATACTTTCCTAAGATAATTCTTCTTTGTTGAGCAACTTTCTTGAATATAACCTCCCATAATTTTATTTTTCTAAATTGTCTCTTGGGTGAATCTGTGCGCAGAACTCCTTGAAAAGGTTTTAATAATATAGGTCACTTTATTTTATTCAAATTCTATCCTGACTCTCCTGCATCTTTGAGAAAGCCTGACCCTCTGCAGATAAAGGGTTTGAAAACCCTGGATTCCAATATGGAATTGTTAATGGACACCTCTTTGGGGTCCAACTAAGTCCTCGCCTTATTGGGTTATCTTGTCGCTTATAAAATAATTTATACCCTCATACTGATCATTTTGGTGCTGGGCCCCTCCGGGGGCCTTCTTCCTTATGTTATTTACAGTTTGTTTCCTGTTGTGGTGGGCATTCTCACCACCTCTACGGGTGAGATGGTGCAGACACTTTCTTGACACTCAAGACTTTACTAAAGCACTGGTATGCCACAAGGGTTTTGCAACGCTCTACGACCTTCCAACGTGCCATGAGTAGTTTTAAGGGATTTTCCTGTATGTTATTGTATCTGGTTTATATAATCATTTATTTTACCAATTATTGTGCATTTTCAACACTTGGAGATTTTCTTTCGCCACCTCACCAAGGCTGACCTTAAATTAGGATAAAAAGTTCAACTTCTTATGAAATTAAATAATTATCTATGTTCTTTATTAAAAAGCATGGCTTATGGCCTCACCTGGAAAAGATTGTAACAACGAAGAAAGATGCAGCCAATGAGCAAGAAAAATGTTCAAGGATTTAATGAAAAGATTGGATAATATTGCTAGCTTTTTAAAAACAAAGAATAATCCAGGGAGTAATTATCCTATCTTTAAAATTGCAAACAATTTAAATGTATACTGAACTGTCAACTAGACTTAGACAACTGAGAGTTTATCTGTCTAAAGCTCTTATTTTGATATACTTAAGTATTAATAAACCTCTTATTACTAGATAGATGCGTCCTTCATTGCAGTAAGGACTTTAGTCAAGAAAAATGATGATGAGGGAAGTGAGCACCAAGTGGCTTACTGCAGCAACGCTTATTGTTCTTAATAAGGAATTACAAGTTAATTAAGAAAGTTTTTATGCAGTAACTATGCATGTAAGCACTTCCAAAATTTTGTCTACAGGATGCATAAAAGTAGTAATTGGATAAACCTTTAAATGTCTTTTGATAGAATTAAGAACTGATAGGGCGTCTAGCCTTATAGGGCTTAAAACTATAAGCCTATAACTTCAAATCCAGAATCATCCCATTGTGAAACAACAAAACTTCAAATGTCACTTTTGGTTGCCCATCATGGCCTTAATGCTTGATTTTGATGACCTGTTTCAGAAAGATTGTTATAAATGGTAAGTTAAAACATTTGTTTATATGATATTTTTTCTTAATTTAATATCTTAACTTGTATTTAATTACAGGGTTCAATCATTAACATGAATTATCTTTCTCTGCATGCCTCAGCTTCATAAGGTATTACTAAATCTGTATTAAATTACAATTGGTGATTTTGTTTTGGAGCCTTTGTTCCCTAATGATTACAAAGGCTTATTAGACTTCAAATCCCTGCCAGTGAACTTTTGTTTCCTTACTTTACTAATCATTGGGGCTTATGGCCTCAGCTCTCTATCCCATAGTATTATATCTTAATCTTAGTACACTATTCTGACCCTGCACCGGCATAAACATAATACAATAAATAGGGTACAATAATTGCTTTTACCCACCAGTGTATTAATTGCAATCAGCTTATTTAAACTATTATCAAATTTCCCTAAGCCCTAGACATACTCTTTCCTGGCCAAGTTTGGATATCACGCCTTTATTTTAGCAGTCTCAAGTGCTTCTTAGACGCCATAAACTGCACCAAAAATTCTCTGGAAATGTGATGGAGCATATCTTAGTGGAATTATCATCTTGAGGGGGTTCACTTTCGATGTAGACTGCCACCAGTTTACAACAAATACTAATATAGTATGCTGTATACCCACTGACAGTATTTGATAATGCTCTGTGCTTCGTTGTTAATTTATATAAAGCCCAATTTCTGTAATAAGATTTCTAGCTGAACGTTTTATTAAGAAACTCCCCAAACACTACCTTTTTGATGTTAATTAACTTATGTAACTAAAATCTGACGCCCCTGCGTCAATTTTAACATTATGGTGCACAATACAGACGCCACTCTCCTCTCTCCTACGCACCTGTTTTATCAGCTAAGAATTCTATAATGGAACAGTTCAACATCGTCTTCAACGCAAAATATTCAATAAAGCCTATAATCCAAGGAGATTTTATCTCCACTTATTTTTTAAGCAGCTTAGGTAATATTATACAGAAAGCTCTAGCCATTAAGCTCGCCCTAGAAAATCAATTATAGTCCAAATTGGTAACTCAGGTGTGTATCATCTTAGTGGATCACTTTTCTGAGATTTCTGAATGGTTATTTCACAGGTGTCATCTTACTGCCGCTAACAAAAAATAAGGGCCACTTGGCCATGTTTTAAAAGCAAAACTTTCAAAATTTTATATTTGGGAAACTATCTTTAATCTAAAGGAATGAGTATTTAAGTAAATATTAAGAAGCTTTCCTCCCCTGAAAAGTTAGTAATTAATCTCCTGACAAATAAACCTTTCTCTTTTTCCAATTTTAGCAGATTAATAATTGTCAACATAATAAACTTTAGCTTAACAGCGTCTATAAAAATCACAAAAGAGGGACAATTCCTGGTTAGTTAAATGATTGGATGAGAAACCCATGATCTTGGCTGTCATTTTGTACACTCAAATCCAGACTCAAGACGCCCATTAGAAGGTTGACTAATTGATTGACCATCTTAATGCTTATTTGGTGTGGATATATATCAAATTTATAAATTATTGGGAAGTTACCCTTCAATGGATTGTTGATATTAATACACAACTTTATCCAAGCTGAAAATTATCTGTGGGCAGAGGTAGAGTGATATACCCAAGCTGAAGCGGCTGGTCATGAAGACCTGCAAACTATTATAAAACTGTTTTTAGATGATTTATATAATCACACCAATTAACTTGTTAGACAATTACAAGTCCAATATTGCGAGAAGAGCGTTTTAGAGGTAAATAACAATACTATCCTCCAAAATACCCAGGCTGATTCTCAGTGGAACCCCTTTATTTGGGTAATAAATTTTTAATAATTCTCAGGCAAATAACATAAGTTTGGGCAGTCAGATTGCACTGATCATGCAGCGGAATCAGGGGATTCTGTCTGAGGTTCCTCCCCGGACCACTTAAAATTTACTTCAAACACTTAGGCGGAAACCACCCCTTTTATAGGTTGGAGGGGGTCCCACAAGGTGCAATTAATAACCTCACAATGATTGGGTTAATTATATTAAATTTTATCTAACAGACTTGTCCTACCCAGTATTGAGTTTCAATCTAGCGTTCAGTTGAGATGAGCCAAG